>JFFI01000760.1:0-32066 GCA_001563125.1 Colletotrichum salicis
TTAGCCCGGATCCACTACTCGGGTCCAGCCCGTAACACAGGCCAACTATTCGCGTTATCCTTTTTGAGATTTGCCTCGAACCTAGCTGATTCTGCATCCCTCTGCTTTTTCTTGTGCCTGAAGAACACAGCCGCAATTCCAACTATTACCAGACCGACATCACTTCGAATGGCCCCATTCCGATTGCTCAGGTTGAATTGCTGCTGCCTGCCGTGGATCCCGTAGAAGTCGATGAGGGAGTAGGAGGAGTTGTTAGAGTTACATCGACAGAAAGGGTTATGGAGGTTATCCTGGAGAGAGCGCGGAGGAGATATTGAGAGTCGCTAGAGAGGTCGCGAAGCGAATGGTTCTGGACGAAGAAGCGGCAGATGAGGTGATTATCTTGCCATCGACGATGTACACTCCCCTCCCAGCCATACAGCAGATAGAGGCATTCTGACCATCGCCGCAACAGTAGCTACCATCAGCCCATAAACATTGATGCAACGCAGGTGTTGAAAATAAGCTCCCACAAAGCACTCGAGGCAGAACGATCCACAAGATTCGTATCACGGGTGATGACGATGACGTTTGGTCCATGATCATCAGGAAGAGATGTCCGAGGCGTCGCTGTCCTGTATTCGGCTTTATAGTAATTTACCGAGGCCATCGGCCATCTAGGCGTAAAGTATCCCATAGCAAAGTCAGATTGATTCCAGCACTACGTATTGTCATTGTCTCCGCGGCCGTTAATACATGTATGCGTTGCAGCAGCGGATGATGCCTAGCTAAATGGCTGTAAGGAGTTACGAAATAATTATACGAAATGGTTCGTGCTCGTCCTTGCAAGATCTATACGTAATTAAGGCTACTGAGCTTAACTTAACATTGCCGATAATGGTTTTCGGTCAAGGTCCGTACTCCGTACGAAATGCAGAATCAAAGCCACACTCCTCGAAATTGAATTTCAAAGCTGCCAACTTCCCGGAGGCTTGGAACCCATGTCCTTTCCCTCAGCCCTTCTTTGGTGGGCCGTTCTCGGTGGGATACAGGCTAATGATTACATAGTAGCGGGGCATCGAGATTATGTTGGATCACCTTTAAAATTTCAATTGTCATGAGCCGGACCTCACACAAATCATTGACCGGTGCGAATGCTACCTGGCCGCTGACGGAGCTCACGTAGAATACAGACTCTGAATCCGTAACAGGCGTCTTATGTCTGAAAGTATCGCGCTGGCTTTTGTCACTTTTCCTCCTTGTGTCCTCGAGCTTTCTTCCAGGACGAGGATTTCACCTACTTGCCTACTTACTGACTTCAATGTTGTGAAGCCTTGAGTTATTAGGTAAGATACAATCATTCGCTTCTGTTGATTGTGCCGCACAGGATTTTCAAGTCTATCCATGGGGCCATTGAATATAAAAGAGCCGGTTCGGTGCTGCCGAGGGGACACCAAAAATACGTCGGCGGTGCCGGATTGCCGGCCCACCTTGGCGCCGCGCAAGGTGCCGTTCGGACCGGCCCCACTGAGGCACCAGCCACGCGTCGACGGCGAGCCAAGTTGGACGATGAAGTCACCATGGAGCTAGCTAGGCGTAGCACCAAGGTGACCAGACGGCACTTTTGCCGTTCGCTGGCTTGGGACATGACTTACAGACTACGACTTTGGAGCTACGGTAATGGGGAAAACCTTGCTCTTCGAGCTACCAAACAACGACTTTTCTTGGAATGCGTCACAACGAGCTCCTCTCCTGACGTGTTTCCACCACCATAGCCAGGCCATAGCGCTCTAAGCCATGTTCATGACGTGACACTATTCGATATGACCAAAGCCAAGGATGTCGTGTGCCCAGAAGACGTAGTAGAATGAGTGATATAAGGTTGTGCAGGCGGCTCGTTCGTAGTATCATGGTAGAATATTTAGTACACTCAACCTAAAATCCTTCTCTGCGCAGAAAATTACTGATACAGAGAGTCGGTCCTCGGCCAAATTATCCATTGATAGGGTTCAACACAACTCAACAATCCTACCTACTCTTCATCGCGCATCTAAGTACCTACTTGAACAATGGTTAGTACACCTCAAAATCCAGCTCATGATAGCAATATTTAAGATAATGAACCAGGCCGGACGCGGAAGACGCCTTGCGACTGGCGCAATCATCGGCATTGCTATTGCCGGCTTCATCTTTATTGCCTTCTGGGTTCTATGCTGCTACTGCTGTTGCTTCCGAAACAAGCGTAAGCAGCGCGGTCGTCAGCCGCATCCAGTGGGTGGAGGAGGTGGGGGCATGTTTTCGCGCTTTAGTCGCCAGCGCCGCGGCGGCCCGGCCATGATGGAGTCTGGTTACGGACACGGGCCGGGTCACGGACATGGTCATCACGGACACCATGGCGTAGCGAGACCACCCCCTACACATGGATACAGATAAATCGCAGTCAGCTGCTGATGGACGTCAGACAACATGAAGCATGTTTACTGGAAACGAGAATAGGCGGGCCAATTATCACGATGCAGGTGTGGCGTTAGGAATATGAGTGTGTACAAGTATACCCAATGTGCGAAGGATGGACACTTGTTTGTTTTTGATAAAGCGCTGGATCCATAGTCAGACCAGTGCGCCAAATGTTAAATTAAGTACGATGTGTGCTTGGGTATTATGGAAGTGTTTGTGTGTGAGTGTGAGAGTGAGAACTATTGATGAATCAAATGTGCTCGCTTCCGTGCTCCTCGCGCTTCTGCTCGACCGCCTCAACCCTGCGCTCGAGGTCGTGGGACTCGACAGTCTTCATATCCAAGGTCGGGATGAAGAGAGGAGCCTCGGTGAAGAGATATCTCATCTCTTCCAGAGGACGCTTGGCAGTCTCGGGGAGGAATGCCCAGAAGAATAGGGCGTTGGTAAAGTTGCATACCTGAAAAAGCGCATGTTAGTCAACTGTCGTTTGGTGAACTTGGTAGTAGCTTTTCTAGTAACTTACAATGAAGAGGATGTACCAGCGCCAGCCAATACCGTGCTTGTCATCCAGAGCCACAGAAGTGGTCTGGCCGATGAGGGTGTTGAAGGCGTACGAGGTCATGGTAGCGATGGAGACACCCTTGGAACGGGTCTTCATGTCGAAGATCTCGGCCGGGATAATCCACGATAGAGGGCCACAGGTGGCGCTGAAGCTGAAGTTGTAGAGCCATGTCATAGCAATGAAGCCCCAGGCGGTGGCTCCGCTGGCATGAGGGGAGCCAGGAGGGAACTTGGCCAGAAGGATGGTGGCAATGATGAAGGTCACGCAGTTGCCAAGGTTACCGAAGATCAAAGGCCAGCGACGACCAGTCTTATCGATGAGCATCATGCAGGAGAACTGAGCGACGAGGGCAATGACGGAGGAGATGGCCTGGTAGCGGAGGGTCTCGTCGCCGGCGATGCCAATCTTCTCGTAGATGGCAACGGAGTAGTACTGAATGGCACTGACACCGGTCATCTGAATGGAGGCCTGGAGAGCGCAAGCGAGGAAGAGACGACGGAAGCAAGACTTGTCAGTGAAGAGGTCCTTGTAAGACTTTGCGGAACCCTCGTGTTCGGCGGCGATGGAGTCCTGGATCTGGTCGAACTCAGCGCGGACCCAGGCATCGTTGACGTCGCCGTGGGCATGGAGCTTGGCCAAGGTCGCGAGGCCCTCGTCGAGGCGGCCGTGATCGATGAGCCAACGAGGAGACTCGGGGAAGAAGAGAATAAGCAGAGCCAAAATACCACCGGGAATGCACTGGATACCCAGACTGACACGCCATTGGTTGTTGTCGTTCTCGGCGAATCCGATGTACGTTCCGTATGAGATCCAAGCAGCAGCCAGAGCACCAACACCGAGCATGAATTGTTGCAGAGCAGTGACTCGTCCACGAATGCTAGGATGGCAGAGTTCGGCCTGGTACATGGGAATAATCATCGTCAACATACCGACACTGTGAAGAAAATTCAGTCAGCATTGTCTTATGATGTTTGCAAATTTGGTTTGAGTGTTTGACGTACCCGATACCAGCGAGGGCACGGCCAGCGTAGAGGAAGGCGAGAGACTGGGCAGCGGCCTGGAGAGCACCGCCAAGAACGAAGATGGCGGCACCGATGAGAATGGTCTTCTTACGGCCGAGCTTGTCACCGGTGGGACCTGCAACACCAGCACCGATGAAGCCACCTCCGGTGAAGACGGAGACGACAGCGCCGCTGAGAAAGAGTTAGTCATGATACTCTAGATTCACATAGGTTGACGGGAGGTTCCCGTGGGTGGCAATTCTCATCAAAGGGGGCTGGGGGTTGGCTTACATCTCATTAGGGTCTTCGCCGAACTTGGTCTTGAAAGAGGCCGAAGCAATGGCAGAGGCAATGACACCCAAATCATAACCGTAGTTGAAGGAACCGAGTGAGGCGAAGACGCTCACAAGGAACTGGTACCACTTGGGAGGGAGCGCCATGATGGGCTAGGTATTGGGGGTTGGTGGTGAAGGACTCTCGAGCAGGTGTCGTACTGTCGTCGCGGGCTCGTCAGGAAGAAGGCAACTTCCAAGCCTCCGATGGGGGGAACTGATGATTCGAGGGTTCAGGGTCAAACCGACTCGTCGAGCTGCAATGGAACGGTCTCGTGTCTTGCATCAGCACGAAGGGATCGTCGCGTCTTTATAGAATGTTTGATCGACCCCATGTTTCCCCGTATCCACTTTGGCCCGCAGGTCGCATCGGTTGGGAGCGTGGGAGCATCGAAAAGTTCAAGGCTCAAGCAGGTCGGTCTCTCGTGCTCCCCCAGAGCCGTGGGCAACTTTGGATCCAACAGGCTAGCGCAAGCGAAACGTCAAGTAATGTTGCCGCGGTGCGTTCGGTTGGTGGTAAAGTTACTGGGGGATATGCGAGAGTGGGGAGGCATTCGAATCCTGGCTTGCCATTTCCGGGGCCACTCAGCCCGTTGAAAGACGGCATCGGTGACGGTTGCCCCGGCCCCAGACTTACCCCCTTGCCCCAGGTTACGCCGGGGTGCGGAGATGGTGCGCTAGTTAGTTTGCTACATAGTTGTTGGCGCAAGCTGGTGGTGTTCGTTTGGTGTGTGTGTCAGGAACTGCGCGTGTCAAAGACGACTGGAGGTATCCGTACTGGCAGACAGAGGCAACAGAGTTAAGGTCGGCTTGGAGAAGCGCCCGCTAGGTAAGGTTCACAGCCAGGACCTTCTCCAATCCCCATTATTTTGAACAACGTGGGCACGCGGGGAAAGTTGCTAGGATTGGGGGTTCAAGGCGGAGTTTGTGGATGGTGTGTGGAAGTTGTATGGGTGTTCGGCTCATCAACACCGACGAGCGACACGGCAATGACTGGAGATGCAAAGGGCGCGCGCCACGCCAGTCCATGATCAACAGATTGTTGGTTGCTGCCTTTTGGCGATCCGAGTTGCTGGAACTGGCGGCGAGGGATGAATACCAATGTTGACAAGAATCAGTCACATGGCAACTCGGGCACTATTGTCTGACCTTGGGTGGCTTTGTCCAGAGCGCAAGTGAGGCCTCTGATCTCTCCTTTCACCGCGTGCAGAAGAACGATTTGTAAAGATCTTTTGGCCGACTTGTTTCCCGCAGAAAGATCGGAGAGCTAGTGTGAAGCTGCGATTAGATGTCAACTGCGCTTCATTTCCGCTCTAGCATGACTTTTGAGTGCTTTAGTTCCTACTCTATTTCTCTAGCATGGATCTCCATATTGATCTTTTTCTTTGATTCCGTGATGACCCGTGCTGCTTCAATATTGTTGCCGGGCAAGTTTTCTCTATACTATCGAGCTAGATACGTACTTTTCGGATGCAACCAGATTTGACGAATACGTACCGACTTTATCCCATCTGATTGGGTAAGATAGCTTGAGCCCCCATCTATTCCAGCCAATTTCGTCACTGACACGAGATTGGAGGAGAATCAAGCTTTAGCGTTGAGACTATGCGCTCCAATGAGAGCCGTTGCCGCAGCAGAATGACCCATATCGGCCGGTGATTGCCCCGCTATTTTCCTTCCTTCCTTCTCCTCCTCACCTCACCTTCAGGTACGTACCTCACCTCGATCACTTCACCTCGGGACTTGGCACAAAATGGCTGGAAAATGTTCCGCATTCTCTCGGTCCTCTCCGTAGACTCACTCGGGTCACTCCAGTCTCCAGGTCATTCCTGTGAGTCTTCTCTTTGTTGCTCATGGCTTGTCCTTCTTCGGGCCCGTCTCGACCGTCGTCGCGATTTGAAGCTCGGGCTGCTTTTCCGTCCTTCGGCAGCCGGCCCAACCAGCACTCATTTACTCCTCGTTGTTCTCCGGCTTCGCTTCAGCCTTCATCTACATGTCAACCACTTGTCCTTGCAACTTGCGGATATCGGGGACGACTGGGCTTCGCATCTGATACCCTGGGCATCACTCAATACGCGCCTCCACCATAACCGCCACTCTAGCTGTTGACCTGCTACCTGCGCGCCAAGTTATTAGTCAAGCCTGAAATGGGTTCTGGCCTGACAACAGCGACCATTATGGTCTCCATCTTCACGCCTCGGCTATGATCCATACTGATCCCTACTGTGAGTATTGGTACTGAAGTGAAGGTCTGTGTCAAAAGAGACAACAGAGGCATCTGCATGAAAGCCCCCTCACTCCCACCTCTAATTCGCTCCATTGACGGCGTCTTCATACGTCGTATATGTAGATATCGTATGCTTCTCAAAGAACCAACCACATACACATGATACCGGCATCTGCAACATGTAGTTCCAAACAACAAAAGGGCCGGCTCACAGTTCCCCGTTCATCAGAATCTCCAACTATTTCCCCATTATCCCCAAGAGATCCTGTTCTAACCCCATCATCCCATCCTAAGCTAGTATCCCGTCCCATCCCACTCCATCCCTCAGCAGACCATTGCACAGTCAGTCATGCGGGTTGTCCAATCCTGTGGCCACTCGGAGCCGACTACCCCACCCCGATACCCCGGCACCCGCATTATCGTTGACTTTCTCCGCATGGTATCCTCTATGATTCGTGCGCCTGTTGCACCACCTGCCTTTGACCTCTCGCTGTTGGAGTCGAGACTCGAGAGCCGCACTTTCTCTCCGCTTTTAAACATGTTGATAAGTGGTCAATATCGATGAGCGCCTGTGGTGTCAGTGACCAGGTCGAATCGGGGGCCACCCCTCCTCACATAGCCCCAGTCCGACTTCTTGGCCCGGGTATCCCATCTCTATGAAAGCGACTGTTACGGCAACTAATGCCAAAAACCGAGTAGTCAGGCCCCTGGTCTGCGATCCCTCCTCTGCCGACCCAATATCCTCCTCCATTACTGTTCTGCCACTCTTCAGCCCGTCTCCGTTGTTTCACCGCTTGCCCCCGCTCCTGACGAGTTCAAATTCCGGCCTCGATCCCGTGCATTTGCGGCCACGGTACACACGTCCTGTCCATTTTCCACCACTCATCGACTAGCTGTTCTTTTTGCATAAAATTACCAGCTACCGATTGATCGGACCACCACCGCCGCACTCACGCTCGGACAGTAAGAGAGTGCCCTCACCACACATCACATAACCAGATCCAGCCATGGCGACCTTCACTAAGATCGCAGAGAATGCTCGCCCCAGCATCACGCTGAATCCCTCCCATGTCGTCTCCAAAATCGATGACAACGTCTATGGTGGCTTCACAGAGTGAGCTCCTCCTGCTGCGCCGCCGCCTGCCTCTCACCCGAGGGCTTCTCACGTAAACATGCAAACTTACTAACAAGCATTCCCACAGGCACATGGGAAGATGTATTTACGGTGGCATATACGACCCCGGCAACCCTCTCTCTGATGAGAACGGTTTCCGCAAGGACGTTATTGAGGCTTTCAAGGAGTTGAACTGTCCCGTTGTGCGGTACCCCGGTGGTAACTTTGTTGCTACCTACCACTGGATTGATGGCGTCGGTCCCAAGGAAAACCGTCCCAAGAGGTATGGAGAAACTCCTATTCTGAATTTCAGGTCACCAGCATGGGAATCGAGACCCCTCGACGCAGAATCCTTCGGGGATCTGGACCCCTGCGTAAGCGGCCCGCGTTTGGAGTGCAGCGAGTGGCTAACGTGCATCCACCGTTTAGGCCTGAGCTGGCTTGGATCGGCGTCGAGAGCAATGAATTCGGAACAGACGAGTTCATGAAGTGGTGTGAGGTTGTTGGCGCTGAGCCTTACCTGGCCCTCAACTTTGGCACTGGCACACTTGATGAGGGTATGTCAATCAGTCTCCCAGTGCCATTGCACCAGCCGGAACCGATTCCTGCAAACATCTGGACGATGAGGATAATTGACTAATACTCACTTGGTCAGCTCTTGCGTGGGTTGAGTATTGCAATTCTGACAAGGACACCTACTATGCCAACCTCCGCCGCAAGAATGGACGCGAGAAACCTTACAACGTAAGTTGGCCCCATTCGACAACTTCCAAAGTGTCTGCATACTTAGGTATATTCCGCTCACCTCTCATCAGGTCAAATACTGGGCCCTGGGTAACGAGTGTTGGGGTCCCTGGCAGGTCATGCAAATGACCAAGGAGGACTATGCCAAGCAGGCTTACCAGTGGGCCAAGGCACTCAAGCTTCTTGATCCCTCTTTGGAGTTGATCCTTTGCGGTGAGACTGGCTTCAGCAGCTGGGACACATATGTCATCAAGGAGTGCATAACATGGAGTTTGCACGGTCTGGGCGGTAGCACCACTGCGTCGTTGATCGACATGCACAGCATTCATCTTTACACTGCGTCGGAAGACCATCTAAAGAATGCAACAGGTGAGTTCTCTCCGTTTTTCTACTTTTGATGTAGTTGTATGCCGATCATAAGATTGACGACTGACGTTACTTTCCCCCTCGCACAGCACCCAGAGCCGCCGAGCGCGCCATTGAAATCACTGGCAGCCTTATCGACCTGGCTCGTATTGAGAACAAGGTGCCTCCCACGTGCAAGAGGCAGAAGATTTGCTTCGATGAGTGGAATGTCTGGGATCCCGTCAGAGCACCTGGTGAAGAGGGTGCCGAGGAGGCGTAAGTCAACGCTCTCATATCGACCTCTATGATCCGTGCAAGCAATACTGACTTTCAGCCGCAGCTACACTCTTTCCGATGCTCTCGCTGTCGGTATTTGGCTCAACGTATTTGTCCGTCAAGCAAAGTACGTTGGCATGGCCAACATTGCTCAATCTGTCAACGTCATATCCCCCTTGATGACCACGAAAGAAGGCATCACCAAGCAAACCACTTGGTGGCCTCTGTTACTGTTCAGCAAGTACATGAGAGGCTCTACCATCGCCACTCACGTTCGCGCTCCCGAGTACGAGGGTGCTACCGAGCCCGTCTGGATCCGCGGCGCCATCGAGACCCCTTACCTCGATGTCAGTGCCACCATCGACGACAACGGCTTTGTCAACCTGGCTGTCGTCAACGTCCACGAGACCAAGGGATTCTCTGTCGACCTTGAGGGTGTCAAGGAGGGTGCCGATGTCCAGGTTTACACCGTCACTGGCGAGAACGTCAAGGTCGTCAACACTGGTGATAAGAACCCCGTCGGTATTACTGAGAGCAAGTGGGATGGCAAGGGCCCGTATGAATTTGCGAAGGCCTCGGTCACCCTGTTGAGATGGAAGCACTAGATGGACTGCCTCGAATAAGACGGCGAATGGGTAAAGGGGACATGGCTTCCTACGTGACGCCATCTGGGAACTTGTATATGATGAGATATGACCGTCATCGACGCAGAGTCGGGCCCGCAAGGGAGATGGGCTGGCAGGTCCAGCATTACGAGACATGCATACTTCTGCGCGTATATCCTTATATAGCATCAAATAGAAGGCTACGAATTGACGGAAAGATCATTGACTTAAGGCATGGAAATATGCAAACCCTGCCCTTGAATGGTGGTATTGTATTTCCTGCTCATAGTAACTGCCGTCTGAGCGGGTGCGCTTCGGTATTCAAGACGAACTCATCAAGATTGACAAGACTAGGGGATGAGAAGATGAGATAGAAATACTTTAGCGTTTCTGCCATCCAAAAGCTCTACAGTACTGTTAGTTCGCATCCCTTACTTGTCTTTGGCTCCTAGTAGATGCTGTGACTTACTTCCATTGAATCAAGCTTCTTTGTTTCCCCCTTGACAGTGACGTCCTCGATGGCTGAGTTCGCAATTTCAGTCTCCGTCGCATTTGCAATAGCCTGGAACATCGTCCATGCTATTTCCTGGTACTCTGGATTTCCAGTCATCCTGTACATGAGAAATATGCTTTCAATTGCTTCCGGACGCAGGATGTAGCGGGGATCCCGCGCATGGGAGAACCCCTTTTTCAAGCCTGATGCGCCTTCGCGCTTCCACCGTTCCTCGTCCCACACACAGCCGTCCAGCGTCTCGCAAGGGACCATGCCAAAGATCTCTGGCATGAGACCTGTCGGGAACGAGCTATATGCCCATCCACAGCCGCGGGCCAGCCTTTCGGCGAGACCCATGTGCTCTTTGATGCCGAACAGCTTGCCGCCCAGCCCAAACATCCCACCTACAAAGCATGATAAGTGCTGGCTCTCGGGGTTGCGCCTCACATTGCCTTCGGCAAACGCTGTCCCAGAGAACAGGATATCTTTGTTGTCCGGAAGCATAGGACGGAACAGGAGGTACTGCTCAACGACGTGCATTGAATGGCGATACATCTTTTCGTAGGCCGGGTCCGTCCCTCCGAGCAAGGCATGCATCTTAGGCAAGTATTCGTACAGAGAGTCGGCGAGTGCTCCCAAAGTGAACTCGTTGTGTTGCAAAACACTTTCATCCCGGAAGTTGATGAGCGCCGGCCACATGCCAGGAAGTTGAGTTTCTCGCTGCGTACTCTCGAGGAACAGCTTGACTCTCTCAATTGCGTCGAAATACTTGTGGTCCCCTGTAACTTGGGAGAGCCTTGTGAATTCGAGGGATAGCGAACATGGCGATGCCGAAGGGTCTGATGTACCAGCCACAAGTTTTCCCTCCTTAGCAAGCTCAAAGTCTAGCCAGAAAGGAGGCATCCTATTCGGTGTATCAAAGGCAGCATAAAGCATGTCGCCGAGCTCAATGGCTTTGAGTAACAGTACGGGTTCCCCGCTAAGGTCGTACGCGCTCAACAGTCCTCCGAGATGACGGATAGTAGTCTCAAAGACATTGACGGCCGTCTCCTTTGTATCATCCCAATCCATGGCTCCAATGACGGACAAGGCGGCGTCAAAGTCGTCGCGCAGATCCATAATCCACAAGGAGTCGAGCGCATCGACCAGAGTAGCCGCATAACCGCCAAACGTATCTTTTCCTTTGGCAGTAACTGGCGTCAATTCGTCAAAGCCCCACGCGTATTCCTTGTAACTATTCCAGCTCTTGACAAAGACTTCTCGGACCGCCTTTCGTCGCGACTCGGATTTCGCATCGTTCTTGCGCAGTCGTTTCGCGCCAAAATTGAATTGGACTCGCGGGAGGGTCTTTGGCCGTTGTGTAGGCAGATGGTGCATTCTCGACGGGGATACTGGGTACTTGTGTCGATGGTTGGCCCAGTCAAAGCTGCTCTTGACGAGGCGGATGTTGACATGTTCGCGGACGACGGGAGGCGGCTCGCTGCTGGAACGAAGGCTGTGGAAGGCAAAGAGACCGAACAAGATGATGGCGATGATTATGACACGCCGTTGTCGTCGATTGGCCATGTTGTCATGTCGAAGGGGGATTTGTCGACTACCTTATTCGCAGAGTTGTTGAGGATGGTCCAAGGGAGCTTTGACTGGAGAGTCCGCGACGAGAAGCCATGGTGCAGAGCCACAGCTGTTCGATGCCAGCTTTAGACAAGTCATATAATCGAGGGGCATTGTGTCTCAGGAGCCGCCACGTAGCGCGTTGAGCTGGGTCCCTTGAGACGAAAGTGACCGTGGCTCTCAAGGTTTAAGCGTTTTGGGCGCGGAATGCAACGGGCAATGCGAGCCATCAAAAAAGAAATGGGGTTTGAATCAGGGGTAAGGTACCGGCAAGGTGGGGTTCGGGGCCGGGATTCTCTCCTTGTTTGGCGCCGGGCCTCTTCCGGCCTTGAATGTCCCGTCCCGAATTCCGACGGTGCAGATAGCTTGGAGTTGCCAGGTTCTGACACTTTGGTATCGGCATGTAAGTTCTAAAGCTCTTTTCCATGTACAATTACGTTAATAATATCAGGACGAGAGCCTGTGATAGCTCCTGTTTTCTAACAAACATGTCTGTCTTAATGCAAGTAAGTTTGCGAGACCATGATCTTGCTGAACGACACAGAAAGACTCGCCAGCAATATAAAAGAAACATTCGTCTGGCGGTTACCTAAAGTCTGCAACCTTCGAGTTCCAGCAATTTTCACTAGAGGTACTGAGCACTGCGAGATATCGGGAGGAGGCGGGCTTCAAACGTCTGAACTGCGACAAATTTATGATAAGGTAGCGCGTGGCCAAGTTTGATTAGGGCAGGTATTATAAGCCGGAAACACTCAGTTAGTATGCAAAGTAGATAGAAGCGGCAGCTATTAGCCGCCACCCACATGAAGTTTCATTTCCGTGGCTGTTAAAGTATCATAAGTAGGTGGCAATCTTCTTGATAGTTCCAAACCGTGTCGGAGGTGGCGCAATCTGAGCCACTGGCCCTAGAATGCCGGAACGGAGCGAGACCGTTACTGGTTAATGGCTTTGCTTTGCTAGCAAAACGCACATTTTCCCACGATTTTAACGTTCATCAAAATTCATCAGCAAGCCTACGGCAAAGTCGCCGGTTTGGATGTTGATGGCCGTTCCAGTCATCGCCAACGTCGGAGATGACTCCGTTAACAGATCGATTGCCAATGATTATCGTCATCCCTCCGGTTTCCGACTCTAGCCGGCGTGCTGAGGTGCTGGGGTGCTGGGGTGCTGGGTGCCTCGGCGCAGAAAGCCTGACAAACTTCAACCAAGAGCTCAAGCAAGTGAAGTTTACACAGCGAGAACGTACTCATCAATTCACCAAGCCATTAGATTTCGAGCTCGCCTATTACTCAAGCGCAAAGCAGTCCAGGGCAGAATTGCATCGCCATCGACTCTTGTCCTAGATCATCAAAGACATTCTGAGGGACGTGCTGGGCGCCTGGAGTCCAGACGTGCGTTATTAGCCTTCCCCCCCACCCAAAAAAAAAAAAAAAAAATACGCAAAGAAAAGCAAAGCTTCTGGTCCTTTGGATGACAGCCCGAGGCACTCGAGAGGTCCTTGAGCTTAAGCTAGAGCCCAGGTACAACTAACTACCTTCGCTCTTGTTGCCCGCGGGGAAAACACTTCTGGCGACAACCAAGTCGGCTTGATCGAGTTCGATTCCTCGCTAACCCCAAAGTATCGGTACTTGAACAAGGGCGGCAACACCACTAGAGATTTAGCTGCCTGCCAAGGTCCAGAAAGAGTCATTGAAGGCCCTGTCTGCAGCAGACGATGAGCAATGTGAGATATTTGACAGCCGTCCATGCTCTTATTTTGGTGCTTTGTCCTCTCATGATGAGGGGTCCTATTTTCATTGCACACAAATCATAGTCTTTGGTCCGGTGTTGCTGAGATTTCTCTTTCTCGTGTACCAAGGTACGCAACGACACTGCAGTGGTTCATCCGCCGTTCCTCGGGGGTTTACGCATATCCAATTGCCACCCTCCTGTACCACCCAGTCGGGTCTGAGGTAGGACAAGATCGAACAGCAGTGCGCATATGCAACTCCAGCTTGCCTGCCACGACTATTTTTCCTTGCGCTCTGCGAACCACGCTTTTTACTTTCACAGGTTGTGCAGTCAAATTCACCTCAGTCGACTTTCTCGTTACGAAATCTTTTCTTAGGATCAGCGACCACATCACCATGACGGACATTGAGGCATTGCGGCCGCCATCCGTGGATCGACAACTCCACGAACAAGGGAAGAGCTATCAGACAGTCACGACAAAGTCCACATATGGACATAGCAACAGCAATGGCCTACTTCACAAACTTTTACGCCTGGGCCGAGTTGAAGAACATGGCATTGAGCCGCTTCCGCTAGGAGAGCGGACATCAACTCGATACTTCAACGCCTTCACTATTTGGTGCTCTATGAATGCCAACATTCTTCCGTGAGTCATCATTGGTTCAATTGTCAGGGCAAATGTTGCCTTTTAACAGCACTTGAGGATTACGTTCGGTATGCTAGGTCCCTCGCTCTTTGGCCTCAATCTCCGCGACTCTTCCTTCGTCATTCTCTTCTTCACGCTACTCTCAACATTAGCCCCGGCTTTTCTCGCAACGCTGAGTCCCAAAACGGGTATGCGCTCCATGATACAAGCGCGATACAGCTTTGGGTAAGCCATCTCGCCAGCCAAGGTCACTACTTATTGCTGACTCCTTATCTTAGGCGCTACCTTGTATCGGTGCCAGTCGTCCTCAACCTGGCTACCTTGACTGGATTCTGTGTCATCATCTGCGTCGTCGGTGGCCAATGTCTGTCCGCTGTCACCCACGGTGCTCTCAGTCCCGATCTAGGCATCGTACTCATTGCACTCCTATCCTTATTCATCTCATTCTACGGGTTCAAGGTATTACACTTCTACGAAACACACGCCTTTATCCCAGCAGTAATCGCCATAGTAATCGCCACTGGATGCGGAGGTTCGAGATTGGCTGAACAGGCTGAGATGGCTCCAGCAACCGCGCCTGCCATTTTGAGCTTCGGCATGATTGTTGCATCATACATGATCCCTTGGGCCTGTATTGCTTCAGACTTAACGACCTACTTTGACCCAAAGGTCCGCGGTGCATCGTAAGTTCTTCCCGTCTCTGCAATATGTCCCTGATATCTAACCAGCCGCTGCCGATCCAAGGTACCGCATCTTCACTTACAGCTTCCTCGGCTTGATCCTTCCTACTCTCCCTCTGATGACTCTGGGTAGTGCTATTGGCGGTGCCATCACTAATGTGCCTGAGTGGCAAGAAGGCTACGACAAGACTCTAGTCGGTGGCGTGTTAGCTGCCATGCTGTCGCCTGCTGGTGGCTTTGGAAAGTTCGTCGTCATTTTGGCCTTCACACTGTTCGGCAACGTTTCTGGCACTCTTTATGCCATCACATTGAATTTCCAGACGTTAGTACCTTGGCTCGTCCTAGTTCCTCGTTACGTCTTTTCGGTCATCGTCACAGCCATCATGATTCCAGTCGCTATCACGGCAGCTGATGACTTCTTTCTCAACTTGGAGACTTTCGTTGCTTTGATCGGGTACTGGTCTGCCTCTTTTGTCGGCATTGTTGTGGTGGAACACTTTCTATTCCGAAAGGGAGACGCAAAGTTATATGACCATCATGTTTGGAACATCCCTTCTTGTCTTCCCGGTGGTGCGGCTGCACTTGGGGCCGGCATCCTAAGCTTCGGTCTCGTCATTCCTTGTATGGCTGAAGCCTGGTGGACTGGACCACTTGCGGAAACTACGGGCGATATAGGGTTCGAAATTGCCTTCATTTTGAGCACCCTCTTCTACGTTCCTTTGAGGTATTTGGAGCAGAAGATTCTTCATCGATAGGCTCGTCGCGACTATTATTGCGCCAAATGCCGTCTAATCAATTTCAATAATGAGAACCATAAGGTAGTACAGAAGAAAATAGGGAAGAGTGCTTACATTGGTCGAACAATTGCTGGTTTCCGAGGGATCTTGTATCCAGTACTCTCATTGATCAGCGCCTGGCGACTAAACAACCTGGTTCTTAACCCTTTCATTAGCGCTCATTTAAGTGACAACATCAAGAGGACAAGATGAGTTGCAACTTCTTACCAATGGCAGTCTACATCTCGGAACTGCATCTAGTTACGGGGAAAATCCGATTCAACCTGTGTACTCGCAAAGGTCGAAGTAGCCTCTAGTGCTTAAAGCCAATGGGGATAGTTGATAACAGGGGTCCAAAGTTTCGCCAATTCTCAGGTAGGTTCTACCTAGGGACTGGGTATACATCCGCAGTAGCGTTCTCATACATATTTGTGAACATCTCCAAGAACAGCTTTCTTTTGAGAAGCAGGTTTGACGTGGGTCTGAATTTGACAGCTGGAGGCCCGAGTTTAAACTTCCACCACACAGTTCGGACCAGGCGTCATACGAATCATTCTCGAACAACATGAAACAGGGGGCCTAGGCCCAACTCCCCGTGAATAGCAGCAAATGTGGAAGCCAAGCCCAGTGAGAAAATCATAGTAGATGACTTATTGAACGCTCAGCAGGTCGGCTCACGCGGCAGCTGGTCTGCGCAACATGCAGATCGGCCGGGGTTACCCGCGTGTTTTGCGCCTGACGTTTACAGCCCTTTAACGCGCTCACCTATTGAGCTTCTCGGTCATGCCGGCCTTATACCAGGCCTCCGTACTACGGAGTACTTGCTGGCTCCCGTCATGTGATAACTCTCCGATGAATCTATCTGAAGCAATCGACAGCCCATTTAGCGGGGCCACATCAGGGACCGCAGCGCCACCAACTATGACAGTCGTTTACTCTCAACACTGCCGTAGTATGGCTGCGGCAAGTGGGCAGTGTTCAAATGGCGAAACGATTATGTCCGAACCAGGGATAAGGGCTAGGATCAGATCCCATGGCGCTGCCTCCCCGCTGCATATCATCCAGAAACTACCCCAGGCTCCTGGACTGGCTTCTGGCAGCAGTCGTCTTCGTTCGTTCATTGTCTTCCGACAACACTCCCTAAGCTATCCGCCGGAGCTTCTCATGATACCAAGGCGTGGAACCTAGGCCCAATGGCTTCCACCCAAGAGGACCATGCGGTAGCGGGATTGGATGAGCCACGGTACCCAGAGCCAGTGGCATCGGCGGAGAGACGATCCAGGGTCAGCAGTGAATCTTCCAGACACTCCAGGACATCAGGTTTCTCATGGTTTCGGCTCAGCGCGGACGGCCGTCCTTGGGGGCCGGTTGATGAGCTCAACCTCTACATGGGCACCGCTTTCAGCAGCATTCCTGACGACAATGAGTCGACTCGATCGCCTTACTTTTCCCCCTCGGCTAGCGACCGTTCAACCGTCTCAGAGAAGGATTCTTCATACGTGGTAGACTGGGAGAAGCCGCGGGATGCCGAAGATCCGATGCATTGGACGATGAGGTCAAGATGGGTGCAGATTCTGCTTGTGAGTATTTTAACGCTACAGGCGTGAGTAGCTTAGTCTAGGAGTGGCTTATTCTGTTCATTGCGCAATACTGATTTGGTTCTTCGTGTAGGGCAGTTGCCTCATCCGCCCCCGCTCCCGCCGTACCCAGCATTCTTAAGGAGTTTAACGCCCCTGAGGGAGTTCTTACTTCTCTTGTTGTGTCTATCTTCAACCTCGGCTTCGTCTTTGGTCCAGTGTGAGTGTTCTCGATACTTCTCGATACCTTATCAAGAATTATACTCTCAAAAGTGATGGCTTCAGTCACTCAGCGCCCAGTTACTGATCGAAGACAGTCTGGCTGCACCGATGTCTGAATTGTACGGACGATACCCAGCGTATACGATCTCAAATATTATTTTCCTTGCCTGTAATGCAGCTTGTGCTGTCTCGCACAGCCTTGGCATCTTGCTCTTCTTTCGCTTCCTCAGCGGATGTGCCGGTGCCGCTGCACTGTCCATCGGGGGCGGTACGATCGCCGATGTTGCACCTCCGGCTTTGCGGGGTCGGGCCGTGGCCGTCTACTCCATTGCCCCACTGCTAGGTCCCGTACTTGGTCCGGCAGCGGGCGGTTTCTTAGCCGAATACTTGGGTTGGCGATGGATATTCTGGACGTTGTGTATCATGGTGTGTGAACCACCTCCTTTGGTCAAAGACTGCCGTGGCCAGTCATAAGTGATGTCGCTAACCCCACATGTTCAATCTCACAGGCAGGGACCCTTGGTGTGGTCATGATACTGATTCTCAGAGAGACCTCGGCGAAGACACTGCTCGAGAAACGCAGTAGAAAGATGAGAAAAATCACTGGAGACTCGCGTTATGTCTCGGCTTTAGACGACGGCATCTCGCCAGGGGAGGCTTTCTCTCGGGCTATCAAGAGGCCTCTATGGCTTTTGATTCTACATCCAGTAGTTCTGGCTCTTTCCTTTTATTTTGCTGTTGTGTATGGTTACATGGTATGTTTTCTACCAGTTTGCTATTACGACTCCTTTGCAATATTCTAATTTACCATCCAGTACCTCTTCTTCACGACATTTCCAATGGTCTTCATAGGCCAGTACGGATTTTCAGCCAGTTTTTCTGGCCTCACTTTCATGGGGGTCGGGATAGGAACTGTATTTGGAACAATACTTGTCTCAATCTGGGGTGACCGTATCGCCGCAACGTTGCTTCTCAGAGAAGGAGTCAGGAGACCTGAATTTCGTCTACCCCTCATGGCATATTCCGTGCCCATGATTCCAGTCGGGTTACTTCTATATGGGTGGTCGGCGGAAAAATCCATCTTTTGGTTGGTTCCAATGATCGGCACAACCATTGTTGGTGTTGGCATCATGTTTGTGTTCGTAAGTTAAGACTATTTCAACCCGACCAGTCATGTGGGACTCGATATCTAGAAGCTCAGAATACTAATGAAGCATGCAGACCCCCCTTGCGTCATACCTCGTTGATGCATTCAGTACACATGCCGCCTCCGCTCTCGCGGCTTCCACTATTTTCCGAAGTGTGTTTGGGGCGTTCCTACCCCTCGCCGGCCCTCCAATGTATTCTGCCCTAGGGCTTGGATGGGGAAACACAGTTCTTGCTGCATTTTCTGTTATTATGGCACCAATACCCTGGGTGATTTTGAAGAGAGGGCCGCATCTCAGGGAGAGGTATGCCCGTCACGTGTACTAGAAAGCGTTTTTGATAGAAAACCTACTTCAAGATGCCAGTGGACTTCCCCAGCAACGTTGGGTTTCGGAATAGTTCAAGAAACTACCATGGAGTCCACACTGATATCTACAAAGTCGAAAAGTTCACTATCGGCCCCGGCGCTAGTTCCTGCGTAGTCTCTTGAAATAGAGAATGAAGATGAGTAAATAGATAGTTTTGGGTTGGAAACATTTATATAGGAAGACCTGGGCACGAAACTGTACTCTTTTTCCTCCCCATTCTACCAGACCGCTCAACTAGCATCTATGTCCAGCTTAACATCGTTTCAAGCCATCCTACAAGTCAATTCTAATGCTCAAACAACGATGAGCATTCTTGACCTAAGTTCTGCTTGGCAGATACTCTAGGTTCCTTCACGTGTTCCCTATCCTGTCCGATACGAGACTTTGAACGAACCAAGGGGGGGGTTCTTCCAGCTGTTGCCGTCTGGAAGCAATGTTGTCTCTTTGTCTTATTCTCACCGGGTCATCACCAGTTGACACAAACTGGCAATAATGAGGGGTACACTACGGCATAGAATGTTAACGAGTGTCCGAGAATTTGCCCGTCGGACCAAACAAGACACTTCGCCGGAGTCGAGCGTCGGCCGATCGACTTCCCCAAGTTTGTGGATTCGGCACAAGTTACGTCACATAAAAGTTCTGAAAGTCTGCCTGATATTCCTAGGCAAAGGGATGAAGCGAAGAAACATCTTTGCGTTAATGGAGCCTTGCATGATTCCAAATGGAATCACTTTTCATGTACATTATCGTCGTAACACCATCACGATGATCCGGATCACCGCAGGACCTACACGACAGCATCGAAAACACGAAAACTACTGTCAGCCTTGTGCGTCCGAGGAGTCGCATATCCCGAAGCCATCAGAGGGTGGGCGAAGCCCACATCCAACGGCACCCACCTGAGACTGTACAACCTCCCTGGCGATAGTTGCGCGTCCAGCTGATCAAATTACAAACAAACGTCGTGGCAAATCACAAGGCCGTATTGTACTGTTGACTCTACTCGGAGGGCTGCCTAGCCTCCCCGACCTTCCGGCTTTCATTGCATATTCCCATTGCTGGGTTATGAAGTCCGCACACATTGAGTGTATCGGGATTAGTCGCCCCGGCAGTTCCCTTGAACAACCTTTGGCATATTTCTATGTAGGTAGAAACGAGACGTGAAGACAGCCTATTGAATAATAGTCGGTCGAAGGACGAACATGCCGGCTTATCTACGATACGAAGCGACAGCGGCTCCCCAGCCCCGAGCAGACACGTCAATAGTTCTCGCACTGGAGACCAAGGAATCTGAGACATCCACCCACACCGCTTGGCCGCAGGCTTCGAGTCACATGGCAAGTCACAACCCCCGGCTACTAAGCAAGCGGACGTTCCTTCCGTAACCGCGTAGCCGCCGCCCAGCCCGTACAGATCCCAGAGTTTGGGATTGTGGCTTGATCTGATAGTTAGGCTGCTAGCGTCCGATTGGGAATATTCAAAGCGATTTCGTACATAACAGGTTTGGTTTGGACCAACAACAGAACAAGAAACTAACATGAGCTGATCCATCCTACGCTAAGGTATCCTATAACGCGAGAGAATCAAATGTATAGTGAATCAAGCTCTTGACACCTTGTTCAGCTTCACAAGATATTGTCAATGATGGTTGTCAATGATGGGAAGATGACGGGACTAAAGGTCCGGAAAAGACATGCATGACCTTGAATTTCCTCTCCTTACCCCCACGAAAAGCGTAGAGCCAGGCACTTCGATAGGAATAGCGGACGTCACGATGGCAAGAGACATCACGCTTTTCTTCTTCGATCAGCAGATCCATCAGCTCCACCTTGGGTCGTCAGACAGTCAATATCGATCTCACGAAATCCAGAGCCTTTGAGGAAGATCCATAGCGCGGTGGAAGAGTGTCACTCTGTGGCCTGTAACGCAGTGGGTATGTCTGAAATCTGGGGCAAAACGGAGTCTCTGTAATAAAGTACGCGTCGCGATGGCAAGATCCGAGACTACCGGGCGCCACACGAAGAAACACAATAAACCAACCTGCTTGCCACAGGCGGACTGGAACGCGCCGGGAAGGAGGGGTGGGTGGGGATCATGGGGTTCGAGATGATGTGCCAAAGATATCTAGAGCAGGACGATCTTGTGGAAGAGGGTGTGAAGATGGTGGCTACCAATGAGACCGTCCTACCCTAACGAGCACTTTTTCCCTGCTCAGAGAACACCCTGTTTAACAGCAGGGTCAGTACTACCGCAAAGACTTGGCTGAAGCTGGTTCGGGATTTCTGTTAAGCATAAGACAATGGCAGGGCGTTCTTATTCGCTCCGGAGAAGGAGTCGGAAGTCGGAATGGCAGTTGAGGAGTGACAAGGGTCCCAAATGACACGATGTGGCAGATGCTATGTCGAGGATACGATACATAGCAAATCGTGTGTTCTAGATATACGGTGGGTATCTCCACCAGTTAAAAGATCAAAGAATAGGAAAGAAAAAAGACTCCGTAGGTCTGACATGACGCCGTCGTAGGGCTACCTGTAGACTAGTTCCGTAGCTAGCCGTGGCTTCTCGGCCAGCATGGCCATAATATGGGGTAGTGGCTTGAAAGTAAGAAAGGTGATGCGAGCTCTCGGGGGGCGAGGTTGGATTAGCCAAGGGGTAAGTCATGCGGCATTCCTCTGGGTCCTTCAAGAGCAGGAAGCACAATACGAGAAAGATTGGGGTGATATCCGGCTTCATTGAGAGAAGATTGAGAGTGGGGAGGGCGTACATGATGGTGTGAAGGATCGGGAAGGGTGAGCGGAGACTAGCAGTGATTTGTCTGACTTCTTTCTCATGCGGCCGCCACGATGACCGCCTTTTTGTACCAAATCGGACAGATGAGTGAATGTAAGCGCTTTATACCGATGGCATTTACCACTTCCTGAGATGTTTGCTCGGCATTCTTCCCACCAAAGAGGAGGCAAGTCATTCTGTAAGCTTCTCCGGACTACATGTTGTGCTCCTAGCAGGGGACTGGGATTCGAGCTGCGAACTGCTGCGAGTAACACCGGTCGCATACATAGCCGTCCGATGCTAGCCAGAGAAAGTTGGCCAGTCGGGCAACAGTTGAACGTGGCAGTGGACCAGCGAGAAAGTTCACAGGAGTAAGCCACTCGACGATACGCCACAGTTGGGGCAGGGAACTGACGACCGTTTGATGTGGTCGATTGGGGAATACATGGTGGGAAACGTGAGTGGGTGTAGTCAGTGAACATGGTGTTGATGTGATGGGGTGAACGGAACGCGCGCTAAGTTGAGAAATCGACCTATGTCTTGAAGGAGGGGGGCCCGTGATGGAGGGGTGGGGGTTGACCGTGAAGTCGTCAAGAGAGCAAACGGCGGGGAGGCTGAGGAGAGATCGGCGTAGGGAATGAGAACCCTTACATCCTTGCTGCGCTGGGGTCCGAAGACTATGAGTCTTTGAGTGCATGCAAGGTCTAGAAGCAGTGGTGGACTAGGGCGAAAAGGGATTCACTGGTCCAGACCGGGAAGAGTGTGGCTTGACCCGGGAATGTTGATGGAGCAATGACGAGGCAGCTAGTGGTGCCGAGCGAGAGCTTGGTTTACTTGGATATGGACGATAGTGTGCGTGAAACAGGTCCGAGGCGGTGAGCTGATGAGAGTGATACGCCAGTCGGGGAGAGAGTGAGAGTGAGAGTGAGGAGGGTGCGTAGCCGTTCAAGTCACCAGGGGAGTTGTTTTGGGTGGTCCATGATTCATGATTTGATGTGTCTGTGTCCGTAGAGGCATCACATCTGATTTGGAATACCGAGCTTGTTCGGAGTGCGAGGAGCGTCAAGAACATGTCGAGAATGATGACAGGGCCAAGGTGTTGGTTACTTAGGTTTGGGGACATGTATCTTTTTTTCCATTTTCAGGCGCAGACGCGCGATGCGCCGGCCCTTCGCGTTTGGCCCCGCCAGTCTTCAAAGAGCATGCCGCGGTTCAGACGACATGGAGCTTCCCATCAGAAGATGCGGGCTCTACTGGGATGTTTCACTCGAGCAGCGAGCTGCAAAGCTTGGAGGATGTATCCGTATCCGCAGATGGTAAGTAAGGTATCTCGGGGGGGGGGCAAAGAAAGGAAAAAGACAAGCGGGCAAACCTGGTCGATGCAGGGATCAGCGTGGACGATGGCGGACTGCGGGCCGCGCGGAGAGGTGGACGAGCCTTGCTTCAAGGTCAAGGTTCAACCTACCCTTCGCCATGAAGCGATTGCGACGACGAAGGGGAGGTGACCGGAAACCGTACAGTGTATGGTGGTTTGACAGGAAGTTGAACGACGTTGGCGTAGCAGCCTCCCTGCAGCATCGGACCTTTCCCGGGCATCTTTGTGCGATGTGATTGTGCGCCCACGGGGTAGAGCTTGTGCGAGAAAGCACGACAGGTACGATTTCGTCTTGGCTCGCAACCAACGCGGGTTCGAGGGAAGCCGACGATAGAGAGGATAGGAGATGGCTTGCTGCCGTCGGGGCGTTGCGCTGCCATCAACTCCCAAGGCATGGGACATGGCTGGCGTCATCGGGTTGGGCTAGGCTTGGCCGATGCGGTTCACCGAAAGAAGGCGACTGTCGTCGGGTAACTGCATTATGCTGACCTTGTCCCAAAGGGAGCCGGTGAGACGGGTGGCTACTGGTCGAGGCTGCAACGGGGTCTCAAAGAGGAGGCAGATGCAGGTTTGACTGGGGCAGAAAGGGTTCGGATGGACCGCCGCGGAGGAGAAACAGGCCAGGAAAACTGTCCGATGAGCAACGATTCCTTTAGAGAAGAGAGGCACTGGGCACTGCTGGCCGGGGGCAATGATGACAAAAACAGCACCTAGCCACTTGACGGAGGTGTCGTTGTCTCGGCAGCTGAACCCCTGTGAGGGGAACCAGCCAGATGGCAGAGGTTAGTGGACGGGAGTGTCAACTTACCAAGAGAGGTCATCATGCGGATAGGCAGCAAAGATGGGGTATGTTCTGCGGGTTTGACAGAATTTCGTCGGGTTGTTTGATAGCACGCCCTCTGGGGTTATATGAGAGAGACATGCGTCGGAAGCTGGAGACGCCATCAGCCGAGAATCGGGCTGGGCAAGTTCACTAGGACTTTGCGATATTGAGAGGGCCATGGGATATAGCAACTTGAAGTATTCGCAAAGCCGTCGTGTTGGTAAGTGGCGGCGTGGGAGATGTCGAAATGTAACAAGAACAACAAGATCAATACGCACGAACAGAGCGGGAGGGAGCCAAGACAACGATCGGACTGAGCAATGCGCCGGTCTCGCATGGCTTTGGGATAATTAACTTACGACCTACCTTGTCACTTGACCCGTTCGTATACCTATACTAATTACTTGCTACCTCTTACTCCATGAGCTTTTGCTGCAGCAATCAACCCTATCTTGCTCGTCTAGTCTAGTCTTGTCTCTTCTCTTCTGTCTCGTCTGTGTGTCTCTCCAGACGATGGGCACTGAGATATTCCCCGTCAAGCGGCTGCATGCGTAAACACACTCTAATACTGCGTAGCACGAGCAGCATGCGGGTGTGTGTCTGCGTGGGGTGGGATTCATCGCGTCGCGTTGCGTTTGATGTCGCACAGCTGCAACCCTGGAGCGGTGACGACTCGCGCGCGGCCCCGCGCCTTGCCCGACATGGCAGGTTAAGCTTGTAGGGAGCAGGCCGCAGTTGAACTGCCATGGCCCGTCTGGGTTGCTTTTCTCACGGGTGACTGACGAGTCAAGATCGTCGAGTGACGATTTTGATGTAACTCTTTTGTGTCCTTGGGACGAGACGTCGCGCTGCAGTCGAAGGGTAAGGTAGTAACGCAGCAGGTGAAAGACCAAGACCTGTGATGCTAGATGGGCTCGAGATAGGCGAGACACTGGGCGGGACCACTCGGGCTTGCCATAGACATTGAATGAACCCTGCTGTGACTACAATGCAAGATCAGAGAGATGAGAAAAAAGCAAGTTGCTGAGAGACATAGACGGCTTTAGGGGTTCGTCGGCATGGACCATGATTGGTGCTGATGATGTTACTGACGGGCTCTGATATCGAATAATCCCGCCATTCGAGGTCTTGAAACTCAAATACGACCCCAGCGCGTCGAACATCTGAGATGCGAATTCAATATGCACATCATTCACTGAGACTCTCATCGATACGAGTGGGGGGAGAGAGAGAGAGAGAGAGAGCCAACGCTGTTGAAAACAGAAGGCAAGCAGGCAAATGTTTGCTGAGGGTCCAATCGTCAAGATGTCGCACAGGGCGCCAGGCGCCTGAAAAGGGTCCCAGCATGCTGGTTGCTACTGTGACACGGATGCTCAGTTCAGTGGGTGGTCTCACCATCATTGACAAACGGCCGGCCGGCGGATGAGCGGCGGGCTCGACCTTACCGACGGATTACTGATGTGTGACTTTGCTGAGAATGAAATCAAATTCGTGAAAGTCTCAGTCGATGAATGAGTGAGATGGGGCGAGGCATGCGGGATAAGCTCTTACCGATCGCCTTTAAAGATCACTAGAGAAACCTGAGGAGCCGAGCGTGTCCACAAGGTTTCGCTCTTGACGCTTCATTCAACATGACCGGTATGGAGCGAAGCGGCAGCAATCCAGGTGTGGGTGGGCATGAGAGGCTGGCGATCCCACGGCTCATGATCCATCCAATACTGACAGCCGCTTTTGGCACCTTTGTCCCTGGCTCGCCTCCTCCCGACGCACAGCAAGTGATGGGAGGTGCGGGATGTATCGAGAAGTGAACCGGTATTTCCAACCACACTCCTTCGGCACGGCTGACTGCGCTTGACACCGTATCCTTTCCCCATCTATTTTACAGATTGTACCATTGAGAAGTGGTCCGCTCTTTGGACCCCTCCGTTACGGCGAGCCTAAACGTCTTGACCTGGGCAAGATGGGTGGCTGAGGGGTACGGAGTAGAAAATGAGTGCATCATGGGGTCGCCTCGTGATGGAGGCACGCCACCTGCTTCTTGACGGATGGTGGTGAAGGGGGGTTGACGATGGCAAGAAGTGAAGTAAAGACAATTGAACCTTGGGTGTGGTGTGTGCGCGCGTGTGTGTTTCTCTGCAGGCTTCAAGAGTCGAAGAGGGAAAAGATCAAATGTTTGCTCGTACGAGAACAAGAGTGAGTGTCTTGGGGTGCGAGTGAGGCTCGACTAACACGGCATTCGGGCGTGGCTTGGCTTGGCGTGGATATGGACATGAACATGGGTTTAGAACAGAGGAGGAGTGCAGCAAAGTGGATGGCAACATGGGTGAAGTGAGGAGGGGGCGAAGGCAGGTTCACCGGATACCTTGATGTAGATGCCTACGGCAATTACGGAGTAGGAATACTGTTGCGCATGGTTGGAATACTAGGAGGAGTGTATACCAGGCTTTAGATGAAGGGCTGGACTACCTCACTTTGAGCTACGTGAGGTATCGTGGGCGTACTGTTGCGAAGCGAGACCTAACTTAGTATGAGACGAGCATGAGAAGAGGGTGCTGCTTTTAGAGGGGAGCTCCATCGTATGTCTATGGAGGGTGTTGTTTGTCTGGGCTTTTACCTGCCTTAACTTGAAGTATATGAGGATGGGTGATTCCGAGTCTGCCGTTAGAAGGCATCCTCCAGTCCCAAGGTCCCAATTCCTCTCACCTCACTTCTGCACCATCTGAATCTCATTATTAATAGGAGCAACGCCGTCTCTTAAAAGTGCCTAGCTTAGCGGCTTCAAAGCTGGCCGCCGATTTCCCGCCCGCGCCTCATAACATCTTCGAAGCCCTTTTGGGAGTAACAGAAAACCAAAGCTCCAGCCTCCAGTCAGCTCACCAGAGCACCGTGGACTGCTTACCGAACCCTGCTCCGAGTGAAGCGCCACGGTCCGCCAGGCCTCAAAGATGACCCCTGAGCATCGGCAGTGCTTTATCTGGACACTGGAGCTCTGCCGCAACGGATAGCTGGGATTATCATCGCCTCCTTGACAAGTTTACCCCCGCAGTAACGCCCGCTAGGACAATCTCTCCCGCCTGTTCACGACAGAACCGTGAGAACTAGCAGAGAGAGAAGGACAGAAACATCGACACATCGTCACTGCTCCTAGAGTACTAGGCCCTGCAGCTTAGCACTTGCCCCTTCGAGGTACGTACATAATCTTGGTTACCCAAAGCTCCCCCTTCTGCCAGCCGTGAGTGACTTGCCCTCCTCCCGTCCGCCCTCCAGCAAGATCCTGGCACGTTGAAGCTGTCTGGTCCAGTTGATCTAATCTCCAACCTCCTAGGTCAAGGCTCGAGGGAGGGCCGAACATCTGATTCGCCGATTGGGTCATCTGGCGGTATCTTGGTATCAGCTTCCGCCATCATCGACCCCAGTTGCGACCTTGAGCATAGAAACTCGAACCTCGAACCTCGCTCGACCTGAATCAACCTTGACTCTGGTCACAGTCCGTTCATCGTGTTCACTATTTCTATTTCCTCTTTGCTTGTTCCACTTCACTCGCGTCACCCGCAACAATATCCAGCAAGCCTGACATTACGAACTCTGATCTTATCGTGGTACTTTACCTTCCTTACCTACGGATACCCCGACTATATCTGTCTGGTCGCCCCCTCTCAACCCCTTCTCATCCAGCAGCATATCCGTGCAGGATACCAGAGAGCGTGAGATCACCCTTTGGATCGACTACCTATTATCGAGACCATCACTGGCGCCATCGTTGCACACTTGGGCAGAGAAAAGAAAGACGGACCCTTCCTCTGCGTTACGCTACATAACGCTACCGAGACCACCGTGCCCCGCCGCCTCCTGTCCCACTTGGGATTTCCCCTCCATCGCGTGCTCCAGCGTCCGACTCTTACAATAGTCCTTACATAGCACGTCCGGGCCGGTAGTATCGTCGCTCGTCTCTCACCTGTAGACGAGACTCATCACTACCAAGTAGACCTTTACGTCTTACGGTTTCCCGGCGGCAAGGTAACAGGTTGGCAGCAGCTTTCCACCAAGGTTCTCCGTTGAAGATACCACCGACGATATCCTGACTCGAGACGACGACGGACGCAGCTCGGCTTCAGCACCAAACACCGGGATACACCCCCCTCTTCCCTGGCCGCTCACTCTCATCTTTTCGAGTGTTCTTGCTGTTCAATCACTTTTATCACTCACCTAAGCAACACTCTGCTTGCCAATCGCATTTTCCGCCGTCGGTGTCAAACTGATTTATTCCCGATCAGAGTGGATCAAATTGCAACATTCATCACACATCCTCATCAACAATCTTCACACGCTCTCGTCGTCCTTCACCTTTGCAAACCGCATCTGACCGAGGCGCACCGCTTTTGCCGCCCGCTCGGCATCCTTGTCGCACCTCGCACCTCATCCCTCATACCTTACATCTCACACCTCACACATCCCGCCTCACACACACACACACATTACACACCCTCTATTACTCTTAGCCTCTTGCTCGCTCTCACACCACACACTACTCGCCTCTCCCTACGCCGCTCACACTGCTGTCTGTCTGCCCACCTCAGGTACCGACCGTGTGGACTTGGGCCTGGACTGCTGCGTAATCCCCAGGGACCAAGACGTTGAGAGAGCTCGCATTATCATCTCACCTCTCACCTCACTTCCCTCTCTCATCTGGCCTACACTTTCACCAGGCCATCAGCTACGCATACTCGATACCACATACCCCGTACTGCCTGGACCGGCTTCAATCGCAGTGCCATCACTGGCCATCACCTACTGGTCACTACCTCATCTCAGTGAGAGCACTCGGCCCTCAGTGCTCAGTGAACCTCCACTCAGTGCGGGTGAGGATTGACCCCCCCCCCACCACCACCGTCTCCGGCTGGCGAAAGCAGCCCGCTCACTGCCCTGCAACTGGGGCCCCTCGGCGAGTCCACAGCGCTCTCTGCCCACTGAAGGCGCAGCGCCCGCAACTCCCGCGCTCTCCCCCCTCCACCGCTCTCCACTGCCTGCGTCTTCCCGCCTCTTCCACTTCGCTCCTCTTTTTCCCTCTTCCTCCTCCTCCTCCTCGAATTCCCCCTCCACACTCCCTCCACCTCCCCTCCTCCAGCCAAAATGCCTTCGACCAACGGCTCCGAGTATCGCCATATGCGAAGTAACAGCCTCAACATCCAGCAACAAAATGGCCATCCCAGTCCTATCCTAAGCCCAATGGCCTCCAACGCATCCACCGCCTCCGCTGCTAGATTCGACGGCCCGCGCAGTCCACCGAGTATGTCACCTTGCCTCTGTCTCTCCTCCTCCTCTCCATCGTCGTTTTCCTTTCTCTCTGTCGCTCTCTGCTTCGCTTCCGAAGCCTCCAGTGCCCGTCGCTGTCTCACGTCGGCTCTGCTACGATGGCACGCCGCTGAAGCTCGTCGGCGTGGTCGCCTCGCCTTCCCTCCCGCCGGTGGTGTCGTCTGCAACACGTCGCACCGCACCCGTCCTTGAGCAACCTGCAATTGCCCCTCTGTCTCTTCTCTGTCCTGCATCAAGTAATTCATCCTCGGCTGACCTGTCTCTTCCCTTGCGCTACAGATACTTCCCACGTTCCCTGCAAATTCTTCCGACAAGGAGCCTGTCAAGCCGGCAATGCTTGCCCCTTCAGTCACGATCTAGGCTCTGCCGCCGAGAATATCTGCAAATACTTTGCAAAGGTGCGTCATTTCCCGCCTTCGACCGGGCAGCATCGCGACAACTCCCTCATTCTCATGTGTTCCGCCCCTCCATCCTGTCGGGTTGCTCTGCTCTACGGAGTACTGTTACCCCTCGGCTACACAGACCATCCATCCCACCCTCGAGCTCGAGCCCGTGCCCCTCGCATCCCGGCAACCCCTGCCTGCTATAGCATCATTTGCGCTTCTTTGGGTTGCGGAGCGCAGATAAGAAAGCCAACGTGATTGACGTGATTATAGGGCAACTGCAAATTCGGCCCCAAATGCGCAAACATACACGTTCTCCCCGACGGCCGACGAATTAACTATGGCAAGAACGGCGTCACGATTGGCAACTCTCCGATAGCCCTCGGCGGACGAATTAATCCCACAGCAGCCTCCAACTACCATCCGACCAGTGCCCTCACCTCTGGCCTATACCGCGAAGGCGTCCCTCCCTATACTTCGGCATACCCTTACGGCGGTGACGAGAGACAGCAGTCATTGGGTCGCCAGCCCAGCCTCGAGAACGGCCTGCCTACGATCGATACCACCTACTCCCATCCCGGTTCCAACTTCGGTTCGCCCCGCGATGACGATGCTTCAAGATTCGGCCTCGGCTTGTCTCCTGTCAATGCCAACGGACTTTCAGTACTGGACGCGCCGCTCCCAGCATCCTTCGACTCCCAAGGCATGTCTAATGCCGCCCGGTTCCCCGCCGCACCGTGGCCCTCATCCGTCCCTTCGAAATTCGGCATTGAGTCCCCCTCGCCCTCTCTGAGCAACGCCAAAGATTCGCGAACATCCGAAACCCTCAAGATGCTCCACACCTCGGCATTCGGTGGCAGTGAGTACCTTGCTGCGGCCAATGTCACTGCTTCCAGCAGCCCTCCCGGTCAGCCCGAGGAATACTTTGGCAAGCGAGCCATGCATTCGAGCCGATACGCGAAGCCAAAGATGCTCAGTTCGAGCATGCCGAAGACATCCGCCGTCGACCACGACTGGGAGGCCAATTTCGGGTTCTTGGAGGAGGATTGCGTGCCCTCCAACTTGCAGGATCTCTTAACGCCGACCGAGAAGGCCCGTCGCGGCTCTCTGCGCACCGTTGACGGTGAGCCGGGCAGCGAGAATGGCACCAAGTTTGGCAGCCCGATCGGCGGCGCAAGCCCGAGCAGGTGGGGCCCGCTATTCCAGCGCCAGAAGGAAGAAGAGCTTGGCCACAAGCATGGACCGTCGGTTTTTGGGCATGTTGGAAGCCCTCTCCGAAACTCGGTGCTTTCGAACGAGATGGGTCACGGCAGTGCCATGGCCCGACCAATCGGCTCCCGTGCCGGCAGCGAGTCCATGTCGGCGCTCACACAACAGCTTCAGCGCACACGGCTGGGTGACGACGGAAGCGGTAGCCCCCACTTACATCCTTTGGCGGCCACGGGCCGAGCCCCGAGCAACAACGGCGCTGGGCCCATTGGTAAGGAACGGGATCGCGCGATGGAGCGTCACGTCTCGAGCGGATCCATCAGCTCCTCCGTTACAGGACGATACACCACGCCCATTGACGAGGAGGATCCCGCCTTCGTCTTCAACATGGAGGAAGAGGAAGACCAGTCGTCGGCACGGCTCCGGAAGCGTGGCTCGGCCGGGTTTGGCATCGGTGGTGGAGGAGGTGGATGGAGCTACGCCAACGCCCTATCCAACAAAGGTGCCACTTCTGGTTCCGGCTTGGCCAAGGAACAGCGAGAGCCATCGGTCAGCGTTGAGACCGTTGGCGGGCGCTGATGCTATGTGCTTCACGGCGGGTCGAAGGAAATTTTCAACAAAATTTTTTTTTTTTTACCGGCAACTAGAAAAGCATAGCGACAGCCTTGGCAAGTGTCACGCTCTCGATGGCATTCTTTTCACAAGTCTCGACATTTACACCCTGATGAAACTCTACGACACTCACAAATACATATTTCAGCCACGATTTTCACAGCATGCATGGGCAAAAGCCAAACGGAAAACGAAAAATTCAACCGGTCTACAAAATCAATGGGACACGAGCAAAGGGATCGGATCTACACGGTGGCTTGCTTATACAACAGGGTAGGGAGTTTGTTGGAGTTTTATCGACGCTGGGTCCCTTTGTCGGCTCTCGAGGATTGAATATTGAAGGATTAATACTACCAAATGGCTCAACATAGGATGACTCGCAGATATGGAAAACTGGCTGTCAAAATCCTTGCGGCACATGATTTCCTTGGCTTTGTCCTAGTTGTAGCGTGGTTTCTCGATGCTTGGAGTAGGTTGGGATTCCCGGATACCTCAAGCAGAGGATGGCATTTGCTTCTGATACTTGGCTAGGGAAGGCAACAAATGACTGGGGAGAAACATCTGGCTTTGGCTGGCACAAAAGTCACAGGTCGGCTGGCTGTGTGACTCGGCATCGCATTAGAGACGCCTGGAAGAGGAAAAGCAGATACCACCGTCTAATTTTCGTTCATTATATAAAAGCTGATTTAT
>JFFI01000760.1:32083-43144 GCA_001563125.1 Colletotrichum salicis
TAACAATGACCGTACGATTGAATGGGATTATCTGTTATTGATAGATCACCATAATAATCCTGAGGCGATGAGTGTCACAACTTTGTATGCATCACAACCATGACCCAATTTGCCTGTAGCTGCCGTAGAATAAACGCCCAGCTGGCCCACACATTGCTCGCCGTATCTGAACATCCCGAATGATTCCGTATCTCCATTCCGCTAAATCCTCCTTCTGAAGACTGCGGAGACCACACAAGTCACGAATCGAACAGACCAAATGTTGAAGACGGGCGTAAAAGTGGACAGGTCACGAAGAAAACCCCGCCAATGGGTGACGAAAATCTATACACTAATACAGGGCAAAACGTTAACAGGGCCCAGAGATGTCCAACTCCAGATCATGTCGCCATGCCGTTTATGCGCGGAGGCCGCGCCGTGGGCTATCGTACGGAACCGTCCACCCACACACACAGAGATAAGCCGTTATTGCCTCTCTCTCGCCTTCCCTCTTTTGCCCCCAATTCCCGAAAACAAAGAGTTCCTCGAGAGCAGACGCAGCGTCTTTCGTTTCCCTCCCATTCTAGTTGCGAGTGGCGTGGTCGATGCCCGGGGGGCAGGTTATTGTACAGACCGCCGGGGAGACGGATTCAGTGGAGGAATGGGATTGAGATATTTAGTGGGCATCGGGCTGGCTAACAATGTACTCGACCGCCTTGTCGACTGTAGATGGTTGGTTAGTATTTGAGAATTCAAGATGGGAAGGGTTACATAGAGTGCGTACTTGAGTGGATGGTGTCGGCGTCCTTGTCGGGGATCTCAATGCTGAACTCCTCCTCAATGGCCATGACAACCTCGACGGTGTCCAAGCTGTCCAGGCCAAGGTCGTTGGCAAAGTGGGCGTTGGCCTTGATCTATACATGCGAACAGACGCTGGTCAGCTTCCCCGTTTTCTACTAGCTACGAGAGCGCAACTCAATTAATGCTGGTGGTATATGCTGGCAGGTCTGGGAAGGGCGAAGGAGGTGACATACGTTGGCCGGGTCGTTGACCTTGTCGAAACCCTGGAGCAAAGCAAAGATGCGGCCCTCAACCTCCTCCTTGTTCAGGCCGGTGGCGGCAGAGTACGTGCGAACGGAAATGGCCTTGGGAGCGGCGCGGAAGGCAGCTTGGGGCGCGACGAGGGATCTCCGGGCGAGGAGAGCGGATTGCTGGACGGCGGGACGGATGGCGCGCGTAGCGGCGGCCGCGGAACGGAGGACTGCTGTGCGGAACATTTTGGAGTATATGTGTGGATTGAGAGGGACGAGACTTCGGGAGCTGCTGGCGAGGGAAATTGGGTTCGGGATGGGGAAGATGGAGGTTTCGGTTGGTTGACGGCTAAGCTGGAATTTGATGGGAGCTTCGGGGTGGTGGAGGAGGTGCTGCGAGGTGCCAGTGATGATGATAAATTTCTCGTCACCCCCCGAGGTGTCCCTGGCTAGCTCCTGGAAGGTGCACGTGCAGAGTCATGTGACTTGTGAGAATTTTGGATTTTGATACATCACCAGACTGGATGGAGGGAGTGCAATGAAATAATCCGTAACAATATCTACACATCATCAGATAATCTACTTAAAAATTACAGCATCAATTGACTTGCGCTGGTGAGTGAAGCCGTCATCGTCGAGTCCGAGGAGTATTTCTTCCGTCCCTCCATCTCCCGGACGGACCACGTGACCCACCCACAGCCAATCAATTGCCGCCCTTTGTAATCCCGCACCAAAGCTCGCCTCCGGATGCCGAATGTCCATAACGTCAAGCTCTCAACGCCCCGGAACATCCTACTCCCTCACCACGCCGTACACCTCGCCCCTCCCCGTCGTCCTCAACCCTCGATCCGACCCCGGAACCCCCCCCAATTTGCCCGGTCAATTGGCGCCGACGCATCTTCTTCTTCCTCGAGGAAACCATAGCACGATGCCTTCCGCGGCCCAGCTTCCCGTCACCATGTTGGCCCTGGCGTCAACAAGGCCGGTCGCGAGAAATTCGTCGGCCGCCATGCAGCACGTCGGCAGGCTGATGGCTGCCAACGCCATGCGCACCTACGCCACGCCCGCCGGTCCCCCTCCTGCCAACTTTCGCATGAAGAGACATCAGACCTGGGACGAGGACCAGGAGTCCACAATGAACAAGCTTGGTCGTTATTTCCTGCTCTCCGAGATGGCGAGAGGAATGTACGTCCTGCTCGAGCAGTTCTTCCGCCCGCCCTACACCATCTACTACCCCTTTGAGAAGGTGAGCAAACCAATTTTTCCGACACTTGCGATCATTCCGGAAGAGACAATGGAGGAATTGAGGGCCTGAGGTGGTATGAGGTGCCCATACGGGGAGCGCAGGAAGAGCCGGACCATTGCCGAGATTAGGAGGACACTCATCGACCGCTGCCACCTCACGATACCACCAACACAACGAAGAGGAGAGGACGATTTAGACAAAACAGAAACATTGGAGAGCAAGTTGGCTAACAGGAATTTCTCAGGGTCCCATTTCCCCCCGCTTCCGTGGCGAGCACGCCCTCCGCCGCTACCCTTCCGGTGAGGAGCGCTGTATCGCCTGCAAGCTTTGCGAGGCCATCTGCCCGGCCCAGGCCATCACCATCGAGGCCGAAGAGCGCGCCGACGGCTCCCGCCGCACCACAAAGTACGATATCGACATGACCAAGTGCATCTACTGCGGTTTCTGCCAAGAGTCATGCCCCGTCGACGCCATCGTCGAGTCCCCCAACGCCGAGTACGCCACCGAGACCCGCGAGGAGTTGCTGTACAACAAGGAGAAGCTGCTGTCCAACGGTGACAAGTGGGAGCCGGAGTTGGCTGCCGTTATCCGCGCCGATGCTCCCTACAGATAAGACTTGGCCTCTTCCAAACGAAATACAGAAAGAATTTTCTCTGTTCGAGGGCGTGGCGGTGGTAGAGAGCGAGACGTTGAGGAATCACACCTTTTTTTTTGCCTTTTTGCAGTTTAATGCCTGAAGGATGGACACATCGAGGCGGACGCAAGGGGGGGACGGTCGCAGGACAATGAGGGTCGCGGCAGCAGTGATCTTGGCATGTTGTGTATTTTTACAGACAGGTCGGGGTCGGTTAGACTTGTGTAAATATCTCTCGCGAAAAGCAACCTTTTTCTTTGTCTGTTGACCACCGTTGCCCCCAGTCTTGTGTGATGGCATCCCTAAGGGTTTACAAACGCCATTGTGTTTCAAGCCTATTTCTTCCAAGTTATATGCCACCTAGATTCGCATCACGTTGGGACGGGGCGTTTTAGGTTGTAAATGAGAAGATGAATATTAGTGCAGCTTTACAAACAAATGTCTCTACCCAGTGTTCATTACGCGTGACCTCGCGGACTCATAAACACAAATCGAGAAGAGACAATCCGACCAACGCCTTGCTCTGATATCATGGGCCAAGCTTGGGCAACGCCAGCTACCTCGAAATGACACGCCTTCGTTTCTTTTTCTCCTTCCAACTTGATACCGCGAGAATCCCTTCAACATCTTCATCATAGACATGACCACGTTCCTACGTCCCCTACCCTATGCACCTCGAAATCAAAACGTCTTCTCCCAAGCTCCCCACCAAACACCCATGTTAGCGGCCACGACCAGATCCAACATCTTCAATCCCTCAGGGTAAATAATCAGCTTGCCCAACTTAGCCCTCTTCCCCCGGTTGCCGCCACCAGCTCTCTCCTTGCCGAGCTTCAGATCAAACGGACTGGGCGGCTCGTCCTCATCACTATACTCGCCATTTCGGTTACCGACGTTGAGCAGCCGGCTAAAGTGTCCGCTCAACTGCTCCCTCTTGCCCTCCTGCTTGAAGATCTCCGTGCTGGGCAGGTTAAACCGCAGCTCGCTCACACTGGCCGAGTACGAAGATGAACTCGACGGCGCGAGCGGGTTACTCAGACCGCCGGCTGTAGGCAGGACGTGTCTGCACTTAACACTACGCCCAGCATTCCCCGTGCGGAACTCGCAGCGGCCGTCCCAGGGTGAGACGAACACATACCCCTGAGGCCGGAGGCCGTGGCCAGGTTGCGTGATGATGGGACCGGAGTCACTTCCATTAGAAGATACGGAGCCCGTGGAGTGTGCGCTTAGCTGGCGTGAGTGGCGGTGGGTAGACCTCGCTGGCGGCGAACCGAAAGGCATTGAGTCGCCTTCGTCCATCAGGCTACCTGAACGCGACCGGGAGCTGAATTTTTCGCGAATGTTGGAGGACCAGGATTTGGTGTAGGACATGACGACTTGGCGCGAGAAGCCGCCCTCGGGAGACTGTTGCTGTTGCTGTTGCTGCTGCAGATGATTGAGCGCGTCTTCCGAGTTCGCAAAAGGGGGAGCGGTTGTCGTCGATGTCCGTGGCATGTCCACGCTCTGGCGCAGCGGCATGTGACGGAACTTTGCGTAGCCAGAGGACTCGAGACGGATGTTGATGGGAGGTTGAGGGGCGTTTGCGCGGCGGCGGTCGTGGGCTGAGATGCCTGCTGAGTCAAAGGAGAAGTACTCGTACCCGTCGTCGCCAGAGTCCTCGAGCTGATGGGAGGCGACGCGGCCTACGTTCCACTGGTTCCCTGTGCTCGGGTCGCGGCGGATGAGGGAGAGGGTGTAGGGGATCTCTTTTGTGTTGTGGAAGCGGTTCGGTGAGGGTGAGCGAGATTGTTGACGGTAGATGGACGTCGGTCTGGAATAGCGGCGTGAACGCGCGGGCGACGAGGAGGGTTCCTGGGGTGGCATGCGGGAGGGGGACTGGGAGGGTGAGGCGCGGTGAAGATCTTGAGGAGGAGGAGGTCTGGAGGCAAAGGGCGCGTCGTAGTCGGGTGCCGGGGTCGGGATGGCTCGCGGGCCGACGGGTTTGCGTACCGGGGCCGGAGGTGAGTGGGAAGTTGGTCGCGGGGGCAGCTCCGGGCGGTCCTCTGTCCACCGGGGTTGGCGGGGGTCGTTGCCGGTGCCGTAGCCGATGCCGTACCCCGTCGCATTCCCGGTGCCGTAGCCGTACAAGCCGGAGTTGCTGTTGCCGGCAGCCGCTGGATGTGAGCCAGGAGTCGGAGGTTGAGGCTGGGTCTGAGTTTGTGTCTGTGTCTGAGGTGGCAGATGAGCGCGAGCTGGATCGGCTGGCGGCGAGGGCACCTTTGCGCCGGCGACGGGTTTCCTCCGGATCTGAGCCGTGCTGCGGGTGCTATCCATGCTAGACCTTGGCGTATCCGGGTTGCGAAGATGGTGAGGTTGCTGAGACCCAGCTGCTAAGTTTGGGTGATATGGGTAATTGCCATCACTGGGCAGCTCCAGGTGGATGTAGTAAAATGAGTTTGCGACATCTTCACTAGTGACGTTTTTGAGATGAGGTTTTGACGTTGTCAATATGACGTCTGCGGGGTCAATGCGTTAGATGGTTTGATTGTGAGATTTGAGGGCGAAGGTGAGAGTGAAGATGAGAGACTTACCTCGCGTGCCCGGTACACGTGAGATGTAGAGTGTGAGGGGATCTTGACGTTGCTCGGCTGGTCTGTGAGGGTATTGCGGGGGATTTGCGGCGAGGTAGTTGAGCGAGGCCAGAGACCTAGCCTCAACTTGTGATGACATTTTTAAAGAGTGAATATCTTTTTGTTCCGCTTCAAGTGTGCCCAAGCAGAGGGGCGGGAGGTGGTTGTGAGTATATCTGGCTCAATGCAGGTCGGCGGAAGGATTCCCGGATGGTTAAGTGTTGTTGTGGTCGTGGTGGTGTGGTGTGGTGTGTGTGTGTGTGTGAGTGAAAAGGGTGGCTGAGCCAAGAGGTGATGTGAGGCGGGAGGTTCACAGCCCGCTCGCACTTAAGGGTGCCCCCTTGTGCCTTATGGATACTCAACTCAAGGGCCAAATGCCGTGGACGACGGGGATGTTGAGCAGCGAGCGAGAGGGGAGACCAGGAGCTGGCGCTGTCAAATGTCACGGCTGGAGCTGGTGTGGGTCGGGAAAACGGGGTTATGATGGAGAGAGTTTGTAAAAAGGTTGAGCTTAAATGAGGGAAAAGATTTTGGTAAATCTTACTCGCTCGGTTTCTCTCTTCGGTTTGCCTATGGCGGCGGTGGTGGTGAATCTGAGTCTGTTTGTTGTATCCGTACAATGTAAGTAAAGATGGTGTGTGAGTTGAGCGATAAGAATTGAATGCAGAGCGCTGGATAGAGTATCGCGTGGTTGGTGGTGGTGGATGAAATCTGAGCGAGATGTGATCGACGTGCAGCTGCAGGACGGGTGGTTGGGGGCGTTTGAATTAAACACGGCGAGGGCTGGACGTGGACGCAGAAGATGAGTAACAGGATGAGGGGCGAATGAGAGATACTAATATCGAGCGTTGCCCGGTGGGTACGGATATATTGCTGCTCGTTGCTCCAGTTGTTTGCTCATGTATTCGTAAAGAGTGGGAGTAAAGCGAGGGAGTGAGAAGTGGTTGGCTCGTTGTGCTGGTGATGAGGTACCTCTGTTCTATTGTAAGTATTATGAGGCGAGTCGACACTCAAAGAAGAAACGAGAAAAATAGAAACGACGGCAGGACAAGCAAGGGAAGCAAGTCCCCGGATCTGCAGTAGCGGCCGGAAGGGATGTACGGGAATATGGTGCCTGGCGAGCTGCAAAAAAAAAAAAAGGCTTGTCGTCTTCTCTCTTCTTCCAAGTTGGCAAGATAGGCACACGAGTTGCTGGGATGTGTCGGCACTGTTTGGGTCGCTTTCAACTGCGGATACCGACGGTCCCTTGGTAAGACTAAGAAGCGAGCTTCTTTCTGCTTTGCTTTGCTGTTTGTCTCTCTGTCGACTCGGCGGGCTGAGACTTATCCAATGGCAAAAACGAGTCGTAAGCTGGATGTGGCTGTGCTGTGCTGTGCTATGCTGCGCTGCGATGTGATCAAAAGTAGCGAGATGGCGGCGCTGGTGACTTTGCAGCGTGCGGTGCCGTGTACGTGTCCGTTCCGTAACCTTGGCGATGAAAGGTCTTGAACGTCTTGCTTCTTCGTGCTTGCGCCCGTTGCGTTGTTATTTGATTCCTTCTGAAGCTTTTCTCAAGCCCGGGAAAGAGGCTATGCTCCAATGCCGTGACGGGTTCGGAGTTAGCGACGGCACCTGAATAGGCTGAAATTGGGATCTGGGCTTGACAGGGCCTAGAGCTTTGTCTTGTGAAATGAGAGTGGGCAGTTGGTGGTTTGTGTTGTTCTTGGCATGAGATGGGAAAATGAGGTTCGAGCGAAAAGTGAAGATGCTCAGTCTACAGCTTTTGGTGGGAGACAAGCTGTTTCCCCTCTTTTCACGTCTCGATGCTTCAGAAGTTCCGTCTGAACTTTGTATGCATCGGAGAGTTGCGATATGCATGGAAGATCTCCTCGGGAGGATTTGGGGGCCTTGGAGCGGGAAGAGAGGGGGTTTTGTGCTATTTTTCGCATGCTTTTTTACGCGGAACTCTGCAGATTCCTAGTGTGGGCGAGCTTTACACGGACAGTAGTGAGTGAGTGGGATGGATGGACCACACAAATCCAGAAATCAGACAACGGGCCAGTCACCCTGCCTGTCTGAGCACTGATGAGCAGCCCTGCCATCTCGCATGCTTCAGCTCACGCTTGAGCTGGCGCCAGAGCTTGATCGAGGCTGTTTGTGTTCCGTGACTGGCTGTAGAATGTCTCGCCTCCAACACGGGATGACGACCAAAGGTCTCGGATTCCCTCTAAAGATCCCCTGAACGCTTGAGATTGTCCACGACTGAAACAAACCCTCCAAGTGATCTTGCCGCAGCCGCATTGAATATCGCTAGGTAGTGGTTCATATTCCCTACACTACACAATCATATGTCGATGAGGGGATATTGTGGTCTCTAGAGGGTTACATTCCTATGCGGGTAGGGCCAGGAGATGCTGGAGACGAAGGGGCCCGAGCTGTGAGGAGCTTTCCGTTTACGAGGATGTCTAGTGCAGAAGAGGTTTGCGACCCATTTGACTCTGACGAATAAGCATATCCGCATGAAGAGGAACGTCACTTGGGGGGCATCCACCGGCTCTTTGGAGCTGGGCAGTCAAAGTAATCTCAATATCAAGAGTCAGTTGTCGTAGGGCTCAAACTAGGAGGATCCCTTCATCAGCACACGCAATCCCATCCCCGTCTCATGGAAGGCCTTGCGGGTCGTTACCGAACAACTCAGTCATCTCTTAAACACCTGGAAGTTCCTGAGTGGCACAGTGGTTGATGAATCACGGCATGGCAGTACAAGAATGGTTCAATAGCCAATGCCCGTATATCTATCTGTACACATGGTCAAGAGCCGCCTCGAAACGTCAAGCTTCACACAACTGTGACGCACCGCACCGGATCTTCGGTCGTGTCCACGTCAACTTCCAAGGGTCCAGGTCCGCTGTGGCGTCAATGAGACTTTGCTGTGTAACTGTCCACAAGCGCCCGCGAATGCCGCGAGACCCTAGAGACGGCAACGCCAGGGACCCCGACGTCGCGCCTGTTGTCCCCTGTGCCTGGTTCAGGCTGGCTGACTGTGCCGTGGGAACGTCAAAAGACTTTGGGCTGAGCCACACTTGCGCGCCTGGAAAACTCGCCGTCTTGTCTTGCTATCTTCACTGTGTCGAAAGCCTTAAGTAAGCTGAGACTCTCCTCTAGCTTCGGCCTCTTCGCTGACTCGACGGGCGAGGCCTGTCCTTGCCGGCCAGCTGGCAGGTGGGAACTCGTCAACCTCGAAGGCTTGGGTCTCCCAGCTTCGTCTCCCGGACGTGGCTGACTGCTCACCTGTCGACCGTTCCAAGACTTGATGCCCCCTATTTCCCGCGCCAGCCGTTCTCCCAGTCGATTTTGGTGCACAAGCTGCGCGCACACAATCACGGTGGGCGACGTTGACGATGAGGTGTACGACTACAAGGGAGGTTAAGGTTGATAGTGATGTCATTCACTCCGACTAGGTGAACATCAATGGAGACGACCATCTGGTTTTTCTTGTCTCTCTCTGCGCGCATCTGTGCTATTGTTCGCAGTGTTCGTCACCAGGGATGATGATCCGTGACGAATCCTATGATCTCACGCGATGAACACCTCCACCATCGTGGTCACCAAGTGAATCCTCATGATCCAATACCAGGGAGATAGCTCTGAGCACAGCCGGTGTCCAACTGGGTCCTCGCCTTCTTGGCATGGAGGTTGCGGTACTGTGTCGACTGTGGATGTCAAATTCATCGAGCTGTCAATCATTGTCTGATGAGAAGATCTAGCCGTTGACATCGTCTGCTCGTCATTCCGGAGAATTCAACGATCAATCAACGACGATCTTGGGGTCTGGGGGATCTAAATAGGTGGGAATGAATCCCAAGCGGACGGCACGGTAGTTCCTAAGTTCTACTGGCCGCCAAGTAGGACCAAGACCGGTCCCGTTACCGCGCAACCAACCCGGGTTATGGGAAAATGCCCGTGTGTATGATGTATCCGGCCCCCGTGCGAGACTACCGAGGACCGAGAAAAAAATCAGAGTTTCGGCATCCGACGATGCGAGGTCGAAAATCTGCCCAGCACCAACTTTTTAACTTCCTCTCTTGGTTTATATCGTTAGTCGAGTGCGAAAAGGTCCTCAAAGGGAATTGAATTCCGCCTGGTTGAATTCATCTTTTCCAAATGCTCGCCGGCTGCGTTTCCCCATTTTATAGTCCTACTTACTTACCCCTTTGTTTTAAAGAAATTAATTGCTTACGTCACATGGCAGTTATCCGGCAGATGCCCACTTACAAGAACGGATTACGGATAGTCCGTCGTTTCTCGTTCGACTTTTCACTTCAGAGAGTCAGGGGCTCTATCTAACCAGTGCTCGCTGCGATTCATGACTTTTCATTCGTGTTTCTGTGCTTAGCAGGCCAGGCGTGGGAATCACTGCCACCAGATTTCACCTTAGACGCAAACTCAAAAGACTACTACTAAGTAAGTATCAACTTAATCTATGATTATTGAACATCAGAACAAAAGGCCGAGACAAAAACCTTCTGATCAGAATGTAACATGCCCAATCCGTTACTGAAATTTGATCGGATACTATCCCGATATCCTTAGTCCCTGCTGACCCAAGAGCCGCGCTACCACTGGTGGGAGAATGTACGACCCCAAAAGTAGATTGGCTTCGTGACATCGTGGTTCGGGCCAACTGCCGACTTGGCTTGTGGAGGATCCCAAAGGAGAAGAATCTCTCCTTAAGTTTCCCCAGCATGAAGCTAAAGTCATGAGCTCTCGTCGGAATCGCTTTCCTCAATATGGCTAAACGGCAATCCGGAGAGAAGCCATTCGCCTGCGAAGCTCGAGATCCATTATACATTGGTTCTCGAGTATTTAGTCTCTAAGTAAGAGTGTAGTACCCGCCATAAACCCTACGTTGAGACTTTTTGAAAGGGCGTTAATTTCCGGCCTATCGTACTCAGTTTGCCGCCACTGGCCCGAGATGTTGGGCCTTTGGAGACTATAGTGGTCTCAAATAAGGGGCCACCTTATTCCAGACTCGGCCGAGTATGGCAGGGCTCGACTCGTCTAGTGTTTCCAACAAACAACTACAACGCCATTTTGGCCCCTCTTTCACGACGATGGACCAACAGGAAAGATTCTTCCATCGAATCTAACAATGTTCCTCCGGAATTTTACACCCCATGTTCTTGTCGTCCGAACCGATCCACCACTCTCCTCAGGGCCCCTCAACGTAGCATCCTCTGCCGTGACCCTAGTCTTGGACGACAAACACACGCGATGGGCAGCTCCGTGTGCTACCTTACCCAACAGTAATCCGAATGGAGAACATCCCCGTCCACGCCAGCCAAAGTAGGCGGGTCAGAACACTCCCTCTCCTTTTGGGAATCAACTGCGTTGCATCAAACTCCTCTCATCTCGTCAAGCGGCTCCCACGCTAGCAAATCTGGGGACTGAAAGGCCAAGACTCTGGGAGTTCTGTATAAAGATGCCTCTCCTCGATCATCAGCCTCTCTGATCTTGGTTGTCCATTCTCCAGCACATACGTTCACTTCTTCAGCCCTTTTACCAAACCAAACTCTTTACATT
>JFFI01000761.1:0-22887 GCA_001563125.1 Colletotrichum salicis
TCAACTCCTAGGAAGGCCAGCGAGCTTAGCGGTCACTTGAAGCTATTCACAGAGCTCAGTCCAGACCACAACACTCGACGACTGCTATTCAGAAAGGTGAAAAAAGCCTTCAGCGAGCATGCCTTCCACTTGACCATATCTCGGCACCAAGTTCGAGTTCTCGAAGCCAAAGTTAAGCGCACAAGGCCCAGGAAAAAGAAGAGTGTACCAACAGACCCAAACACCAAGTTCGCTAACATCTGGAACATACAGAGAGCTCAGGAGGACTCTGGCGACCGTCTAGTTAGTCCCAGTCGACTCGCAGGGGTCGAATTACCTAGGGAGAATAATGACTGTATTATTGTGGCAGTAGACGGCAGTTAAATAATTGATTGTACTTGGTGGCGATGTTTTGAGAGCATGTTTGTTGGGGTGGCCAAAAGTGGGTGCTTTGACTTATCCTTGAGTCGGCTGACCAGTCTTGCTTTTTACTCGTAGCGTGCGTTGATCTCAGACCATCGCATAAAAGCCGGTAAAAAGGGCCGATGGAATGCTCATTCAGGCGCTCAAAGTCACCCATTCCAAAGTAGCATGCTAATTTGAGCTGATGAATTGTGCTTCTCCCGTCTCTTTTCGTGAGGTCTCTCGAAATCTCGAGCTCAAGGTCGTCGGTAGGAAATTGACTCCTCAACGCTGGAACCACACAAAGCATAGCCTCTGGATGTGTTCCCAGATTAGCATTTACAAACACATCCACCAGCCTTGTGACCAAAGAACTTTGTGTAACCACCGGGGCGGACAACTTCGGATTTGGCATCGTCGAAGTCATTTCCGAGAGGGCCCCAAAGTAATTCATTTTTAAGTCCGATCAGAAGGCTTGTGAATAGTTCTTGGGCACAAATGCCAACCAGGGAACTTTTCGTCTGAATGAATGAGACTTCGACTGAAATCCTTTCAGACTGGCTGTCTTTGGCTTTCTCTACTCTCGTCAGCTGGTCTTGTAAGGCAGTCCAGCCCCAAAGTCGAATGATCTCTTTTGGAAGGGGCTCACACCCCCCCTTTTGATCAGTTGTAGGCTTTGTCTTCTCTTTCGTCATAGCCTTCCAGATGGGGTTCTCTTCATCATCCGAGGAATTATACCATAAGTCCAAGAGGCCATGTTTCTCCCGGGCATTGAACCGAACGAGCGCCTCATGTGATCCCCACGCGACGTCAGAGTACCAGAGATCCATCTCGATGTCACTGTATGGATCCAGAGAGGTTATTCTAGCATACTCCACTGATTCGGACGCAAAATGCTCTCCCAATCTAGAGTGATCGTTCAAGATAAGTGTCCACAAAGTGAGGCCCATGACCGCCTCAAGACGCGCCGCGTCCATCGTCCAACTGATCGAAGACACGCCATCAGGTGCTTTGAGGGTAACCTCAATTTCTTCACTACTGCAATCATGGAAGATATCGTTGTCGGGTTGGATGATGTTCGGTATCTTGATGTTGATGTCGCCCCTTCCTTCTTTGTCGTAGATAAACTCGTTCGCAATCTTGCAAATCGCGGCAGCTATTTCCTTTACCTTTGTCCGAATTTTGACATATTTGTCATTCCAGTTGTGAAACTCTTCTTGCCCGAACTGATCAGATATAGGAACATTACCTGTGATGTGAGCAAGCCTTTGTCGGATTGATAGAAGTTGCCGATAAGACGTTGGGGTTTATCATCTCCTCATAGGGTATAAATAGAGCAGGCTCTGCGTTCCTTGGCGATTTATCTGGCCACCAGTTGTCGAATCTTTCGGATAAGCTCAGATGGATCTTGCTTTTTGGGTTGTCGGTTATATTTGGCTCATCTGGCAAACTTCTCCAGATCTCAAAAGCGAGCCAGTCTAACTCATGGCCCACGACTAATCCGTGATAACTGCTCAGCAGATTATCGTCACTTGCCAAGCGTCGCATACGAATCATACCACGTACCATGCTCATGAACAAAGTCGTCCCTAACTGCATAAGCGAGACCCATGTCTTCATGCGCCGCAGACCAGTAAATTGCATGACGTAACCAAAAAGAACGGCTGCCACAGAGAGTAATGAAGAGAGTTCAAACTTCGTCATAATGCCTCTTCCAGAGAATTTGCTGTGTCTTCTTGAAAAACCCTCGGAAGTGGAATTTGTCCCATCCGAGGTTGTAAATGAACTGCTGGAAACGGAGGTTTGATCCGTTTGTCCTAAAGACGCCGTTCGATTTCGAGTTTTCTTCTTGTCTTTGACCGGGGACGTCTTCAGCCTGCCACTTCCTTCCGTCTTTCTTGTCGAGCATGTCCAAACTTGTACAGGCTTTTTGGCTGTTTCAAAGAATGCAAACGGGTCGAAACTCTGATCACCAATAACCTGATGAGGCTGTAGCCAGATGAGGCGAGACCCTGACCCTTTACGGTGTTCGTATCTGATTTCTTGCGTACTTCTACCGACGAGAGCAGCACAGGTGATCAAGCCGCAACACATGACTGTGGTTCCGATAACAAATAGGAATGGAGCATCTTTGTTCGCCGAACTGTTATTGCTATCCAAGGCCCAGTCCATGACCCAGGCGTCTATGCTGGCGAGGGCAACCACGCTACCTTGGAGGATGAGCCCCACCGCTGCAAATGCATAGAGAACCCAAGTGCTCAGCTGGATGATACCGATGTTGAGAGAAAGATTCGGTGGGTTCAGTGAAGCAGGGGCGAGATTACAACTGTTTGTGTCTCGATATTCTCGGGTGTTCGACGTCTCTGAGTTCTTGTCGTTCTCATATTCTTCCCCGCCGGCCTCCAAGTCTTCCCCATCGATGTTCTGTTCTTTTCTTCTGCTAAAGTGCCAGGGCCATGAGATACTGAGCCATGAATTAAGTTGGAAATTTTCTTTTTCTTTCCAATGCGTATGGTCGTTTGGGTCTTTCGTCTGGAGGTAATTTCTGAACAACTGGAGTTCTTCTTCAAAACCTCCACCATTGTGACAATGAGATGAAGGGATGTAGATGAGCTCTAGAAGCTTGGGCCGCCCAAGTATTCGAGCGATGCCTCCATAATTGTAAAGTTCGCAGACATCGCGGCTTGTCGAGGTACAAAGCTCCGCCTCAACTGTTGCGGTCCCTTCTTGAGACCGCCCTATAAACGCTTCGAGCCATGAATAGCCGCAAAGCCGAATGACCGAAATGATAGTTGTAAGAATGCCGATCGGTCCCATTGCAAAAATAAGGTAGTCAAACCAAGTCGTGCTTTCGCTGAGATACTGCTTGGTCATTGACTCTCCAAAGAGCGAGAGAAAGGGTGCAAGATCTGTGACTAGATCGTTGTAGAAGTCGGACAGGTCATCCTCGCCAGCGGCAGTGCCAACCATGACAAGAGTAGCCGCAGCGGAAATGGAAAGCCATCTGAGGATCATGGTCGTTGTGAGGAATGGAATGTTGTTCAGAGAAGGCCAAGACGTGCTGCAATCGTCAGGTCTTTGTTGTGTAAATCTGCTGGCCAAGTAAACATAGTGAGCGAATGTATAGTGTTAGTGTAGGAGGTAGAAGTCCCAAGATGATGACCGAGGAGTAGGCTGATCAGGCTGGGGCCAGTGAACATGTGGGTGCTGAATGGCAGCGAGAACGGAAATAGAGCCGCATCGAGCTCAGCCGCAGCCTGCAGGTCGACCCGAAAACCTTGGCATCATCTTTATCTCAAGCATTTCTACCCAACGATATGATTTTCCGATGCCTTCGATGCCCGAACAAGCGACTTGCAGGATAATCCACTTACACTAACACCGAGAAGTGGAAACTGAAGAACGCTTTTCGCGGTTGAGGCCGCTTTGACGAGGGCCCGAGTATCCACCTAGAAGACCAGCACACTCTGTGCTTGGGTATGAACAAAACATCCCAAATGCCAATGTCACCACTTCTGGACAATGAGAAATTCAACACCCAAGCCAAGAGCCTATTCTGTATCAGCTGTTTCGTCACGTAATCTTCCAATTGACAAAACGTTGCCAAAAAGTCAAGCCTGCCGACAGCCTCTCATCTCACCACGTATCTAACAGCTATTCAATTCTTAACAAACCGCCCTTTCGCCAACTCGACGTGGTTTTGAGAAGCGCTACATTGTTCCTTGGCTTACCAATATTCTTTGTGATTTGCATTTCCTCTCTATAGAGTTCTGTCGAAGTACAGAAAGGGAAGAATTGTCTTCGCGTAAGGTGAGCTTGGGAGCGTTCCTCATTTGTTCTTCGTTTCTCAAATAGGTAGAAATTGAAATCCAGCATGAAATTATCTGGGAAACGGTTTAATGCTGGAGAAGCTAGGCACCAAGACTTGGAACTCGCGCTCTTGACGTTGAACGTTTCGAAATATCTACTGCCACTCACATTTGATACCTACTGAGCTCGCCTCGCCCATGGGCATGACTCGGGCATTGACAGGCATTTCAAAGAGGTTTCGCATAAGGTCGCAGCGATAAGTTAGATTAGGAGCAATAGAATTGGCACAGACAGACTCTCGACGCTGCGACTTTGTCTGCCTGTGAGGATCTCCTATGTTGCCCACACCTGCGGCACTGGCATCGCCATAAAGGATTTGGCTGATCACAAGCCTGAGACAGCTAAAGACTAAAGGTTCTATACTGCTGTTGCATGAGCAATGAAGGCAAGGCGTGAGTAATAAGGATTATTTGGAAATCAATTTCGTTCATTTCAGGCAGGTAAGTTTGCAAATTGAACTTGTCAGGGCTAGTGAAAATCACACGCGGGCGCAGCTACTAATACGGTGATGAATTGGCACCTAAAAATTCCATATATACAAGGTTACAATATCTTGTTCCGTTCACGGAACCCAACTTTCTGGTCACCTGTTAAGTGATGCCGCAAAGGAACAGCCACACAAGAACCTATCATGAGGGGGGACTCGGCGCCATATACTACATCTCGGCAACGAAACATCCATGTCGCGTGAACTTGTGGCCCGAGAACCCTCAAGTGCAAATATGACGTGAAACTTGCTAAAAGTCCTTTAACATTCAATTGAGCAATACGACCGGAATTGGGCTCTTCTTAGACTGTAAGCTTTGCCGATTGCCCGATAGCGTGGAATTTTTGAGGCCGAGATACCCGCAACCCCTGGGCCTGCTGCGCCCCAGAGTGCATGCAACCCGCAAGTTTCGCTGGCTGGATGAGATTAATGGGTAAAAATATCGAAAGAGAGCTTACCCTCCAAAATCACTGTGAGAGCAGAGTTGAATTGATTTGAGTTAGAGATCCTACCTAGCTGCATGGACACTTAGTGTTTGCTGATTGTTAGCCCTAGATACCTAGATGGCGTCTGTGTCACGTGAGAGTTTGTCAATACAACGATCGCATGTTTGTAGTGATTTGATTTGACTTTGCAACCGCGACTGGGGGCTCAACCTAGTCCATCGACACAGACAATCAACACGGCACTTAGCCAAGAGTAACTCGGATGTGTAAATACAGATATTTGGCGGCTGGCCGCGCGGATAGCAGTTGTTGCATGGGAGGAGTACTCTGCGTTATGTAATAACTGGTAAATGACAGGCCTAGAAGGTCTTAATTTATCTAGTAGAAACCCATCTTCCGATCACCGTTGCGGCTTACCGTCTTGTACTCATTACTGGACGTGTTCTTGAATTTTTTGATTGGTGGAAGGAAGCAAGCAGAATTTGGACGATTAGAGGAGACTACAGTTGCATTTGAGGCTGATAGTTACATCGGCCCAGGGTGGTCCTCACAAGTCTCAACTAGTTTGCCCTATTGGGCTGTGTCACTTGATGCAATTGTCAGGTGCGGTTTGGTTCATCGTTGCTTTTCCAACAAACTGCCAAGCGCCCAGCCACTATATAGCTTCGTGTTAATGGATACCTCTCCAGAATGGATTATCATAGGCCATTGCGATGAAAAAAGGTCGATAAGTAACGTAGACCCGGACGGCTCCGAGGTGTGGAAGCCCAACAGATCGAATGTACTATCATTGATTTCAACTCCTGCCGCCATCCGCAAACATGATGCACATCCTGACCCAGCATCAAAGCTGTGACACTTTCTGTTCCTTCTAGCAGAGTTGCCGCAGAGGACAAATAGGCCATAGATCATGCTCGATGCCGACAATAGCTGACGACAGCAAAAGCCACGATGGAAAGTTTAGTGTTCTTTCTCGGACAAGCTTTCTCTAGTATGTAGTTTAAAAGCCCAAATGTTTCGTCAGCTTCACATCAGACGATCCACACAACCCCTATCTCCCCTGTTGGGATGAGGATGCTACGGCGCTCTGGGCTCATCGCGACTTTCTGACTCGTCGGTCCCCTGCGCCGCAGTGAGCACTGTTCTTAGAAACGATACCAAGCCAAAATCGCTCTCGGATTACTGAACCTCTTTGCCCATTGCTGGGCTGGTCACCCCGCAAATTTCATGCTCTCCACCATCGACTCTTTGGCGACCTGCATAGTCAACCTCCGTGGCGGTACAAGATGGGGTCATCGGTAAATTAATCCGCCAACAGGACGAGGCCGGGCTAGAAGGCTCGGTTCCAGAGTAATGAACCCCCTGTGGCCGCGGAATGCCGCTACGGGGTGTACCCCAGCTAGCACTCTATCCCTGTTAAAGTTCAAAAGTTCTGGATTGGTTGTTTAATCGGGTTTAATCTACGAAGCAACTCCTGTCTGCCGATGGCCGTCTCCACCAATCATGCCCGGGCAGCTCGAGGAACCCGGCATCTCACAGAATACGCGGAGAGGGAGGGAAGACGAAGCTCTCGTAACTTTTGAACTTTCGCATCCAACCCCTCGGCACTAGAAGCCTTGTGGGCCTCTTGATTGAAGTACATAAAGGAGAGCCAAGCCGCTCTATAGCTGCTAGTCCGGATGATCTCCTCTTAGGCCAACCTTGGGACGAACCAAGACCACATTCTTTTCCATTCTTCTTTTCACTCGACACAATGAAGTCTTTTCTTACCACTCTTACCTTCGTCACGGCGGCGCTGGCAGCCAGCCGCACCTCCGCCCCCTCTGGATGCCTGACTGTCAAGAAGTCTGGCGGCCAATACAGCACCATCCAGAAGGCCGTCGACGCCCTTTCTACCACCGACTCCGCCAAGCAATGCATCTTCATTGACCAGGGCACCTACAGCGAGCAGGTCCTCGTCCCCGCGCGGACGGCCCAACTCACCATCTACGGATACACGGCCGATACAAGCAGCTACGCTGGCAACAAGGTGACCATCACCGCCAAGAAGAGCAAGGCCGACGACCTCAACAACGACGCCAGCGCCACCCTCCGCATTAAGGCCAAGAACTTCAAGCTCTACAACGTCAACGTTGCCAACACCTACGGCAAGGGCAGCCAGGCCGTGGCTCTCAGCGCCTACGCCGATAGCGCATACTACGCCAGCGCTTTCACCGGTTTCCAGGACACCCTTCTCGCCCAGCAGGGCAACCAGCTGTACTCCAAGTGCCTCATCCAGGGAGCTACAGACTTCATCTTTGGCCAGAAGGCCATGGCCTGGTTTGAGAAGTGTGACCTTCGTGTTGTGACTGCCTCTCTTGGCTATGTCACTGGTAAGAGCTTCCCAGCCGTTCACTCAAGTGATAGACAGCTAACAAAGACAATAGCCAACGGCCGTGCCAGCTCGTCCGATACATCCGAGTACGTCTTCAACAGCTGCAACATCGCAGCCGCCTCCGGAAACACTGTCGCCGACGGCGCCTACTACCTCGGCCGTCCCTGGGGCCAGTACGCTCAGGTCGTCTTCCAGAAGACCTCCATGACCGACGTCATCAACTCCGCGGGCTGGAAGCAGTGGAACGACGGCGACCCTCGCACCGCCAACGTCCTCTTCGGAGAGTACCAGAACACCGGCATTGGTTCCCAGGGTACTCGTGCTAGCTTCTCCAAGAAGCTCAGCGCTGCCGTTACTCCTGCCAGCATTCTGGGCAGCAGCTACACCAGCGCGGCTTACTATGATTCCGCTTACATGTGAGGGATGATCAGGATTTCTTAAGCTGGAAACGCCTCGGGTCGCCGGGCAGAACTATACTCATATTCTTCATACATATTCTTTTACTGGATATATCCGTCAGTTCCAATTGGAACTATTGTGAATACCAACCAACGCATTGTGTGTCGTCCACATCAGTCTCGATATGACTTTGATTCCATCTTCTGGTGGACCGAGTCCCTTCTCAGCACCCGTGACGTAGCTCTACTGTCGAACCATAATTGCAGTCGCAGTATGCGCATCGATTCGTGCCCCGCGATCGACGGCTCTTTCACAGGCAGAACGTGCAAACTCAAAGAAAATGCTGCGCGTCCACTGTTTCTACACCCCGAGTGGAAAAGAATGAGCTGCTTTTCTGCTCATCGTGGACTGCCCTTGCTAGTTATGGCCCGTGGTGAAACATTGCAAATTGAGGCTTAGTTTCAGGTACAAAAGGACGGGCGAGGAAAGAAAAAGGGCCTGGGCCGCGCAACATCTGCCCCCGCGCCAAGCGCTATGTTCAGCTAGTGGTACGTGACTTAGTTGACAACTGCCCACACCAAAAAGTTCTGCCTGTCCGCAATATAGATTTCATTTCTGTTCCCGACAGAGTTTAGAAGCTCCTTGTCCTGAGGACGAGGACAAACGCGCCATTAGTTGCACCACATACTAAACTTAATCTCGGAATCAAAGCTTCGACAAATTGACCATGGTCTATGCATGTTGCGAAGCCGAGCTAAGTCTCGTTTTGCATACGAAAAAGACTGCCCAATGATCCAAGTTAGCTTGATCGAAACAAATGACTGACAATTGCAAACGCGCTACTCAAGTTTCACGCAGAATCACAGAGTGTCGAGAAGTTTCGTATAGTATTACGGTGAAGACCTCGCAGTCTTGGACAGCGCATAATATATGGAATACAGTGGCGTACCTTACTTATTGAGACACTCACTTGTCTCTGATGGGAAGTGTCTGGAAGCGAAAAAAGATTGGCCAAGTGACTCGTAAGGTAGTCTAACCATGAAAGGTGAGTTTTATGAATGAGAAACGGTGTCGGTACGAATTCTTCTAGATCTGATGTGTGAAGTGTACTGAGATATTTTGGTTTCTGACTGAACAGCTCAGCTCAGGACATCCGCGAAGGAGCATGGTTAATCAGGCCTCATTGCCCGACGAAGTGAATTTTCGACCGTAATGCCCTGTGATGACCTATGGCCACGTTATGTCAAATCAGGCACGGTGATCAGCCAGAATTTTAAGCAATGCCCAGTGGATTCTCGGAAATGGATTCTCCGAAACCCAGAAGACGAAAGAAAGTTAGGAAGGTAACTTTCTCGATGAGCTTTGTAAAGAATTAAGTAGGTAGAGTTGATTCACGTCAGTCTCCGCCGAGCCACACGGCAGAATTGCCGCTAAGTCTTTGTCGAGATAATTGGGGGAAAAAAGAGAAATGCATGTATTGCGATTCGATCACAGTCCTAACGAAGCGACAGGTTCCGAAAATCAATTCTTTCCAAAGGCCAAATGCGAGCTCAACTAATCTTTTGTCACGATGTGTTCTAGCAATCAAGCGGGTTTCCGCCGCTATTCCAGAGGTAATAGCTATTGAAAAGTCGACATGAGAGTTTTATCGTAAAATTTGCTTTCGTTGTATGCATCTCAGATCGGAAATTTGATTCAGCGCGAGGGAAGAGTTGCTGATAGACGTGTGCAAGCGGAATCGTAGAGAGATGTTGCCATCCCAACGCGGGTGGAGCGAATCCGACATCGTGTTGGTAGGCATCCGTACGGATGAATCTTCTACCTACTTGATACCCACACATGGTAGATATCCCCCTTGACTCAGAATAGTCTCAGGGCGCTTCTGAGTTAAGGGGATTTCGAAGCGCGCAGCGAATAGAGGGTTCGAAGGGAACCGAATCCCATATCAAGCGCGGTAAAAATACGTGACTTGCCTTCAGTACCAGCAATTCACAAGGCCTGACAGCGCGTAGTTGTCTGACCCTGCTTGGGCATTAAGTCGTAAGCAAAGTCGAGATCCCACTCTAAATTTCGCTGTGCTAATAATGCACTCGGTATCAGAGTTTTCATGAGACCCAAGCCTCGCCTTTCGCTGCGCGGTGCAAGTGTTGTTTTCCAGGTGTCCCGTGATTTGCTGCCGATCGAACGATAATCAGGCGCGGGGGCCATGCTCCGGCGACCATGAGCATACCGTCCCGACTTAGCAATTTTCTCGGCCGGGCCGGAGCACCTCCGGAGATAATGCGTATGATGCTAGGAGTAGCGTTTACCCGTAAGCTATGCACAAGTTAGTCAATAGTCAGAAAACAAGGTTGATGGAGGTGGGCAACGAGCGAAAAGTGAGGGCCGTCGTCTTAGATGCAACGAGTTGCCCAGCTAATGCAGAAGCTATTGGAGTTGTTGGACGATGCGAAGACTAGCATCAAAAGCTCGTCGCCGAGTGGCTGTGAGACTTTGGGGCTGGAGTTTATGCTTCGGCCGGAGCCTCTTTGTACATAAATCCGAGAGCTGTACGGATAGGTTCCGGGGCTGTTACGACCTGGGGAGATCATACCAACAGTGCTGCTGGATCACTGGGCCCAGAACCTAGATTGGTCAGGACCGAAGCTTCAATTTACTACCCGAAAGCGAGCGGAGGTTGACGTTTGCGTTGCCGCCACCAACGACCAGTTATCAAAGACAAACAAGGTCTGTGGAATGGACACGCAAGCATGCCTCCTGTGTCAACCGGCCTAGCACCTAGAGCAACTCTCAAGACGTTTGCCTACGGTACGTTGGTACGCAGCAGCAACATTGGAAATTTCGTGGTGCAATGTGCTCGTGGCATGCCATCGTGAGATTAGCAAAGATCTAATGATGTATCGAGCCTTGTCATAAGTTTAGCGGTGTTCGTAGTTATTGTCCTAATTGACCAGTGACAGCTGTCTGTGCGTTAGCAGTGGTGATTTTGGCTTCGGTTTGGACTTCGTAGAATCTTAGATTGACGCTGGTCAATTTACGGGTGACACTATTGCCCGAGAACATTTCTCAAATCCGGGGGATGGGGATTAGCTGATTATTAATGAGTCTGGAACTTGGTCAGCATTCAAAGAATGGTCAAAGAGAAAGGATGAACTGAGACGACCAACAGGCCGGGGGGACGGCTAGATGCTAATGAAAAAAAAGTCTGGTGCTCGGAGAACTTAAGCACCGATGCGCCGTCTAGCGGCCGGATCCATACAAGATAACTCAAACTAAGGGGGCCACCCCTTGCGCCCTCTACCGACGCATCGGAAGACTTTTCGACCACACCAACATCCAAGTCAACCCACTTCCCAGTTCTATCGCGGGTTCTTCCATGCCTGAAAAGGAGGCCAAGTTGCCAACGAGGTTGCTTTGGCCCTTCGCTACCTCGCATCTTGGACTTAGCTCCGAGATCGTGGACGGCAGCCTAGAAGAAACTCGAAGCTATCCATGCCATTTTAGACTAAATAAGAGTCACGACGAGGAGGATGATGACGAATAATGGCATCCAAAGCGCTCCGAGCCCCGGCGGCTTTACCGTACCCCGTTGACCGTCCGTCTTGGCCGGCCTCCGCTCTCTCAAACTAATGGGTCTCGCTTTATCTACGGAGTACTACCTTTCTGGCGCCACATAGGGAGCCACATGGCCCAACATAGGATCTTCGTTTTTATGGTCCTCTTTAAGACTACGAGTCTCCCCATTGTTGACTTCAGCCCTACCCCTTGGCACATCATCAGTTCTTTTCCTTTCACACCACGTCTGCAGGAGATCAACTATCCAACTTCACTAGATTCGGCTCTCAACATATCTATCCTAGCTGTGCGATATCGCCTCTCGGTTGTGACGTGCCAGTGACGAATCAGAACGAGAAATTCATTCGCCATGTCACCCAACAACGTCCCACAGAGGACACCACTCTCACAATGGAGTGCTGCCCAACGGAAGGGTATCATCATACCTATGGTCATGTCATCAGTACTGATCTTGGTCCTCGTCCTTGCCAACATGTCATATCTCTTTGGAGCAACATTCGAGCAAGGGAAGCGCACACACACACTCAAGATTCTGGCCGTTGACCTGGACGGGGGCGCCGTTGGTTCAGCAATTGTAGGCGCATCAAAGAGCTTCCAAGCTGCCAACTTCCCGACCATCGAGTTCGGTTCCGCTTCAAAGTACTCAAATCCCGCAGCGGTGAAGAACGCAGTATGCAAAGGAGACTACTGGGGAGCCATTTACATCAACGAGGGTGCCTCTGCGAAGCTCGCCAGCGTCATCAACGGCACCTCGACCTCAGCCTACAATGCCGCCGACTCAGTCACATACACCTACAACCAGGCCCGATACCCTGCGATCGCCGACTCCACCATCAACAGCAATATCCAAAAGGTCGTGGGCGCATCGAGGGCCTTCTACTACCAGTCGCCCAACGGCACGGCTGCCCTCCGATCTCTGAACACCACCAACCCGTCAGCCATCGCCGCCTACCTGAACCCGATCTCGTCTACCCCCGACCTCATCGGCGCCCAGGCGCAAGCGAGTCGTGTCTTCTTCAACACCGTCAACATCATCGTCCCCACCCTCGCCCAGTTCTTCTACATCTTGGCCCTGAATGGCATCGGCATGAGTTCCGGTCTCCTCGCCAAGATGAGAGTCCGCGACGTCTGGTTCATCCGCTTCGCCATCGGCAAGATCTACGGCTTCCTCACCGCCGTCATCGTGACGGGGTACCTCTGGGCCTTTAAAGAGAACTGGGCCGTCGGCGGCCCAGAGTTTGGCAAGACCCTCCTCGTCTTCTGGCTCTACATGGACGTGCAGTGGCAGGTCTTGGAGTCCCTCATCGGATCCTTTGTGCCCATGCAGCTCGTCCCCTTCTTCTTCCTCACCTGGATGCTCACCAACGTCGCGAGCAGCGTGTTCCCCTTCGAGATCATGGCGGGCTTCTATAGGATTGGCTACGCCCTCCCGGCACACGAGGTCTACTCCCTCTTGGTACAGGCTTGGACTGGCTGTGCCGATCAGACGCGCGTTGCGCTGCCTGTTCTTTTCTCTTGGTGGCTCGTGGGCCACGTCGGCTCTGTCTTCTCCATCCGCAAGCGCTGCGCTGATGCTGCTGCCATTGTTGCAGCTGGTGCTGCCGCTGCTGCAAAGGCACCAGCTCCGGCTCAGCAGGACGACACTGTCTCAATTCCGCCTCGCTCTGCTAGCACAGAAGTAACATTGCAGTCCGATGAAGAGCAGGTCAGGAACGAGAAATAAGCGATGAAGCTACAGGGCTTGTGAAAGATACGGATTCGAATTCGACCGCTGAAGGGGTTGAAGTTTTATGCGACGACATAGCGGACGGCAAGCTTGATACCCAGCATAACATGGAGTTATTGGATTCTGCATCGAGACAATTGGAGAGTCCGATGTTTGCTTTTAGTGCTCGGATGATATAGACTCAACTTAGACATAGCATCTTCCCTTATAAGGGATTAATTCAACCCATCTCAATATGCATCTTGTTCGACCTTGAATTGCTGTAGTCGAATGAAAGTAAAGGAAAATAATCACCTTAAGTTTTTGATAAGCATTTTCCTTCCTTTTTACAAACGTTAATTTTCTTATTCCACTCCTAAACGTCTTATAATGTATTCGTAAAAGGATATCCAGAGAAGGGGAGAGGGAGAACGAAGCAAAAAGAGTAATGCTAGAACTAGAAAAAGGAGAAATGAGAGGAGTAGGAGATAGGGCTAGCCAAGGAGGGCGGGAGACATAAACTGTTAATATAACTTCTCGGTGACTTCCGGCTTCTTGACCGATTACATCAAGACAAGAGCCAAGGGCATTGGAATGACAGAGGCAATCAAGTTCTACTCCCTCAGGAGATCCGCCGCTGAGACTATTACCCAAGCCTGTGGGCTCGACGTTGCCCGCCAAGTAATGGGCCATGACACCGGGAGCGCGAATTTTGAGCCCTCATACCTTGATCTCACTGCGGTCGAGTTGAACGAGAACCCCCAAAACTTTTCAATGGACCAGCAAGTGCTCTATTCTTCCCATTAAGTCGCACAATAGATAACGGCTACATTTAATCACCGTATAGATGTTCTACACCCTTGTCTCCTTCTCTCTAGAAACTTCGACATGCATCATGTCGTCTTCTTTGATATCTTGTACGCTGCTGGCGCCCGCGTCGGTTCCGTACTTTCCCTTCTTGATATCGCGACGCCACAGGTATCGGCCAACCACGAAGAGAGTCCACCAAATGGCCACGAAAGTGGTATTGACTGTGAATCCTTTCCTCCACTTGGGAGCTAGATTAGGGGGAGACTAGTCAGCCTGGTTTCGATCGTCTAGATGCCGTGATGGCTTGCTTACCCTCTAGCTTTGGAAAGACAGTGATTGGGAAGAAGCTGAAAAAAACCCACCCGCAAGTCATCTGAGGGAAAGGTTGTTAGCAGGACTTTCGTCAGTGGTAATAACGACAGCGATGTTTCTACTTACCATGGCTCCGGTAGTGAAAGCTCTAGCTTCGTTGTCGTCTTTCATAATCATGTTGATCCAAGGGAAGAATATTGGCGTGAACTTTGCAAGCGTAAGCAACCATGAGCGTGTTGTTCACATATAAGCAAAGACTTACACAACTAGTGAGGCCAAGCATGTAGTAGGCAGCAACTGTATTGACAGTGAGCAAGCAACGAATAGCCACGTCGTTTGGAAGAAAAGCTCACAGTGCAGCCCAGTCGGGATGTCCCAGATCAGGAGGCATAAGTTTGCGAAGAAGAGGATGCTTGCCACGACGCACATGACGGCCCAGATGGGGTAGATCATACACAGTGAAGTGGCAACGACGCCCGCCACGATGGAGATTGCTTGGACGCCGGTGGGGATGACATTGATCTCAGCAACGGTGTATGTGCCGTGCAAGGTGGCCTCGTGCTTGAGCCAGAGTGCCATCTGACCAGCGACATAGGAGGTGCATTGGAAGCTGAAGAGATGGAGGTGTCAGTTTCGCGCAAAGTCCGGCCAGGATGCTACTCATGACTTACAAGACGTAGGTTGAAACGGCGAGGTAAAAGTGCCAATGAGCAAAGACGCGCTTCAGCATCCTCTTCCCAATTATCTTGCTCTCTTTGACCCCGTCCTCTCTCATCCGGGCCTGAGCAAGCTTCTGCTCCGCATCCGTGAGCCACCAAACCTTGGGACTCGTCGGCAACCCAGGGAACAGGAAGAACCCCGCAATAGAAATAGGCAAGCTGATGATGCCGTCAATGATAAATAGCCACCGCCAGCCAGCCATGCCGGCGACGCCGTTGAGGTTGTTGTACGCCGCTGCCTGGAGGTACCCGCCAAACATGGCGCCAATGTTGGACGAGACGTACCACACGCCGGCGCGCTTGAAGAGCTCGTCGCTGCGGTACCATGAGGTCAGAAGATAGATAGCGCCCGTTGCTGCCGGGGTCTCCAGGACGCCGAGAAGAAAGCGGATGCCATATATGTCATATTCGTTGCGTAGTTTGCATTGGACAAAGGTCGTGATGGACCACAGGCATTCCATCGTGGGAAGGTACCAACGGGTGATGTGTGGGCGGGAGATGATCATCATGGAGGGGATCTCGAAGATGAGGTAGCCAATGTTGTAGAATGTCCCAAAGAGTGAGTATCTAGCAACACTTATTAGATACTAGCAGACTCAGGTGTGGTGATATATCAATTTTGGTTTCACTTATTGGTTTCCTGTGAGTTTCAAGTCCTCTTCCATGCCGGAAACATAAGCGTGGTTGATGTTGGCTGAGTCAAGCCATTTCAAAAAGACTGATCTCACGTTAGTGCTGACATTTAAGGACTGATTGTCAGCAAGTCTTACACATTAAACAGCAGAGTGAGAGAAGAATGCTGTCTGTTGAGACCCTGTATTAGCTTTGATTCAAGTACAGGGATGAGTGGAACTGTACCAAGCTTCCGAAGCAACTTCTTCTCTTCCTTGGAATAGTGGCTGGGGTACCAATCGAAGATGTAGAGCCAGGCCACCCACAGCGACCTTGTCTGCGGTTTGGGCGTCGAAGAGCTCACAACCAGCTCTTGATCATCGAGCGGCTTGATTGCGGCAACTGGATTCGTATTTCGAGCAGTCCTGTCGAGGCTGACCCTGGCCGCCATGTTGGAGACGTGCTAATGCATAGACTGTAGTCAGGCACCTGTGAGCTTAATAGGCACTCCGAGTTGTAAATTGTTGTTGAGTCTAAGGGGAGCTAGTATTGAAGTCCAGTCGTTCTGAAGTCTCAAGAGCTCAGAGTGAAGTTATTTGTGATGTAACCCCATGTTTTATATCAAGGAAAATGAACCGTCATCCCCAAAGACTTCGCATCTGCGGTGACAGGCTGGAGTAGTCCGCTGACTGTAGAAAGGCCAAGCTATGTTGTTCCTAATCTCCTCCCCGCAATTTCTACCCCAGTCTGCGCATGCCCGAGTCTGAGAGCGGGGTGTGGGGGGTTTGCTTGCGGTCGACAGCCGTACTTAGCCAACGACGCCCGCTCGGGGGATTCTCCTCGGGAACGAGGGGCATCGATACCCCGACTGCTGCGTAACAAATCGGCTGTTCAATTTATGATGCATCGCGAGGATCTTTTACCGAGAGATCAACCGCAGGACCGACTCAGTGGAATACATGCCTTCGCTTTCGACGGCCCGTTAGAGTTGATGAATTTGCCTCAAGGTCTTGGTGTCTATCAATCATGTGATGGCTCAGGTTTTTGAAAGATGTACAAAATGACAACTTTAGTATCTGTCACGTCTATTCTCAAAGGAAAACATAATTTGCGACTCCAAGTTTAAAGCAAAGAAGTATCCAGCATGGCCGCTTCTGTTATAGAAAGCTTGCCAGCCAGGGTAAAGCACACTCACTCTCATGACAACGCTACGGACAGGTCGTCAACGGTTCCTCGTCACGACAGTATGTCCTCCGAAACACCGCTTTCGATATCAACCATACCGTCAAAAGAGCTGTCTCTAGACAGAAACAGCGATACCTCGTGGTCTGATGCGGCGGTAGAAACCAACGAATGGCCAACCTTTCAACCATTCATTTCGCTCTCTACTCATCTCACTGAGCTATTTGAAGAGAACATCACAGCCAAAATCTACCGCACCGCGACGAAGTCCCTCCAAGAGCAGATATCATCAACATCAAACAAGGTCCGGAAGACTCCGATCGCCTTCCCAGAGATCGTACCTCAGGACGGCCCCAATGCGGGCCACTACGAGTTCCGAGATCCAGACTTCTGGACCTGCGGTTTCTTCCCAGGAACGCTGTATGCCCTATTGGAGCGAAGCATTAAGCACCCGCAGACAATTCGACTCGCCGATGCCGGACCCAGGCTCAATGTCGCGAGTCTCCGCCAGCATCTGCGGGGGCTATGTAAAGTTTGGGCCGATCCCTTACACGACATGGCCGGCCGGACGGATACGCACGATATCGGCTTCATCATTATGCCAGCTTTGCAGAGAGACTGGGAGCTGAACGGTAACGAGAAAAGTCTCGCTTCCATCGTCAAGGCTGCGTATTCTCTTACAACTCGGTATATCCCCGCCGCTGGAGCCATCCGCAGTTGGGACTGCCTTTTGAAGAAGGACATCACTGTGACGGACATTACGACGAATCTTCTCGCAATCGTCGACAGCCTTTGTAATCTGGACCTCTTATTCTACGCCGCAGCACATACAGGCGATGGTACACTCGCCGACATCGCAACCACGCACGCCCATACGCTGTTACACACGCACCTACGTCCAGAATCCGTGAGTACGCTGGCAAAGAACGGATACAAAGGTCAGCTCTATTCGACGTGCCACGTCGCCAACATCGATCCTGCCACCGGTGATCTCAAGTGGCACTGGACGGCACAGGGGTACGCGAACGATTCCACGTGGGCCCGTGGCCAGTCGTGGGCGATCATGGGGTATGCTCAGACCTACCAATGGACTCGAGACAGAGCTTTCCTCGAGGCCGCCTTGGGTACTGCGGAATACTTCCTGTACCGCCTCGACACAGCACCGTCGTGTGTGGATACACCGGTGGCCGACGAGGAGACGACACATTGTTGCTCTCGGGTTGGTCAGCGAAAGAAGACGAAGGGGCGAAGAGTTCCTCTTTGGACTTTGATGCGCCGATACAGAACTCCATGGAGCCTCTGCGAGACTCGTCAGCCGGGGTGATTGCTGCCAACGGCATGCTGGTGCTATCACAGACGCTCAAGGGCATTCAAGAACATGCTTTGGCGCAGCGATTCTTCGACGCGGCGGTTGAGATCGTCCGAGACACCCTCGACTACTCTCTTGCAGATGGTGGAAAGGCGATTAGCTGATGGAGCAGGATCATTGAGGTGTTATGCGTGACGTGCGCCAGCGTGAGGTTGGGGGTCCATTCGCGTCGACTGCCGCGCCATGTTGGCCTTCCACTTCTGGGGCAGAAGCATCTTCCAGTGGACCAGGCGCAGGTCGAGCTCCTTGAAGCGGGTGAGCCAGCTGCTGATGTCGCGCTGGTCCCGCATGTTGATCCTTTGCTGGAGAAAGTAGCTCGTGACCCTGCTGAGGGACTCGGTCGCCTCGATGCAGTAGGCGAAGGCGCCGACGGTGGACATGTCGACGCTGGCGGCCGGTGCTCCCGGTGATGTCCCGGCGTCGGAAGGCGTGTGTGTTTCTTCCTCTGCGGCACCTGTCTGCAATGTCGGCGCGTAGTGGAACGGGATAAAGGCGATGGGGGTCCCGATCCTGCCGGCGGCCTTGTCCCAGATACCGAAATAGGGTGTCACCACTTTGTCTTCTTTGCGCCATAGCACGCCGTCGCAGGGGAGGCGGCAGTGGACGTCGTCCGAGATGAGACTTGTGTTCCAGCCCATGGTGACTGATATGAGTCTATCGAGCTTGAAGACGTTCCAGAAGACCCGGCGCCTCTCTTCGGCTTCAGTCCAGCTGTCTGGCGGAGCGAGCGAGGCAAAAGGCTGAAATAGCGATGGTCGGTCAGCGGCGTCGTGTTCGACGGTCAGTTGGAGATACTCGACGGTTCGTGTTAGTGAACCAACGAGGGACCAGGCTTGTGCGGCTTCGCCGCTTCCGATCTGTTGAGATTAGCGAGAATCATGTGAGGCAGGTGGGCATTAAGACGCATACGTCGTTGAATGCGACAATAATGAGAGCTTGATGGCTTTCCACGTTGAAAGTCTTCATCGAGGTAGATACGATCCAATCTCTAGTCATGGTTCTTTGCTGGTGCGAGCCGAATATGCTGGTTGCAACAACTTCATCTGAGATGTACCTTGACGCAGAAAGGACCATGGCACGTAATACTGCCAGCACAAGTTTGGCTTCTCCGGCCTCGCGGAGTCGACGGCGGAATCTCGCCTCGTGTATAATCGGGATCCATGGGTGAATGTGTGCGAAATCAGCTTTTAATACAATCTCAAGGTCTTCCTCATCCGGCAAGGCAGGGAGTTCAGGGCTAGAGCCGCCCGTGAAGGCAATGTTAATCGGCTCTTGATTATCGAGTCGACGCCGCTTGGCTCGTACTGGTGACTCGGTCTCTGCACGCTCTTCGCCAAGTGAGCTTCCGTTTTTGAAATTGAACTTGTGTAGCTCTTTGGCGAAGAATGCCATGATGCTGTATACATTATTCTCAAGGCCGCCATTGGTGCCACTGGTAGTGTCTTGATTGGGTGAGTGGTTTGAATCGGATTGTCTGCGGTCTGTTGATGTATCCTTAGTCCGTTGTTGGTGAACGGTTTTTTCTAAAGCATCTGAGACCTTGCAGTCAGTAACGATGAAGCAAGGTTACTCGGCATGTCGAGGCAAACCCAGTCTCCGATGCAGGTTCTCAATGGCCCCAGCCTTCATCCCTGGCTTGGACCGTTTCGACTCGTAGACACATTCGCTTCCTGTCACAAGTCAACTCCTGAAAGAGGAAGGTTCATCATTTGTAGAGTGAGGATAAGAACCCACCTGTCCTGCGGCATTGCTGACATGCTGGTACTTCTCGAGAACACCGCAGCTTTCGGCGCCGGCAACAGTTGCAAGCGAGCGCCGCCGCAGCCTCCGACGCGCCCCCCGAGTCATCATGACCCGCATCGGCGGCTTCTTCGCCCTGGTGGCTCAACTCAGCACCGTTATCCATGGTCAGGCATTGGTCGGGGACAGGAAGCGAGCCTCGCGTTTCTGCGAGTTACGCGTAAAGTAGAGCGGATGCTGGTATAGTTATGGTTCCACGGCCAATAGGCCGCGCTCCCGCTCGACATAACCCGAAGACCGAGGCGGCCCCGCACCGTCTTCCCCCGCATTGCACATCGGCGGCTGCATGGGGCTGGGGCCGTCCGGGGTTGCGGGGAGAAAGAAGTTGAGAGCGATCAAAAAGAGATATTCTTCCAACTGAAAAATGCTAGGATTCTCGGCCGAGTGCAATGTAACGTACAACAAGAGTGGGTGACGCGCGTCTTTCATTTGCCATTTGGGCAATGAAGACTGTGAGGCTCCCTGTTCAGTCGTAGAACCTCCACTGAGCCTCCGTGTCCGGACCCAATGGCTGGTTCAGGAGAAGCGCTCGAAGCAGCTCGATTGGCATCGTGTTCGCCCTCAAAATTTCATCGTGGAGTTCCTTCTCGCCCATCAACCCCTTTGTCAACACCTCCTCCCGCAAACCGTGTATCTGCAATGCCCCCAGCATATATCCGGCCTGGTACAGAGGGGAATACTCCCCGCCAAAGGATCTCGTGACCTCTCCCTCTGCGTTGGATCGCTCGTGGCCGACCCAGTCGACCAGCAAGTCGACGCACTCTTGGGGCGTCATCTCGCCGAGGTGGTACTTTAGGGAGAAGATGATTCTCGCGCACCGGTGCATCCGCCAGAAGAGGGTTCCGATCTTGTCTTCGGGGCTCACGAAGAAGTCGCCCCTGTTCCAGAAGACAAACTCCCAGTACATGGCCCAGCCCTCGACAAAGAAGGGCGTCGAGAAGAGCTCGCGGTAGGGATGGTGACGCTTGCCCATGAAAAGCTGCAAACGATGACCGGGAATTAGTTCGTGGCTATGATCACGTTAGCAGTGTGTTCTAGAGGGGAAAGAAGAGGAAAGACTGACAATGCCGTCGCTCTTGAGAAGTGAGGGTTGTTGCCGCGCATGACCATCATCTTCAGGTCATGATCCATGGCGGCGGTGGGATAAGACACCCAGAAGGAGGAGCCACCGAGGAAGAAGGGCGATTCCTTTTGACGTTCTGCGGAAATCATGAACATACGCCATGTCTCGCCTGGAAGAAGTCAGCTTGTCGTCCCGCCGAGAGAAGCTCATAGGAATACTTGCCCGCGATTTCTGGGACCGTAACTAGGTCGTGCTTCTTCACAAAAGCCATGCCCTCGTAGGCCAGCTGGCGCACCATTTCAGGCTGTTGACCGGGCTCAACATATGAATTTTTGACATATTCCTGTGCCGCCTTCCAGTTGTCGCCAAAGCCAGTATCTGGAGCCTCCAGACTAGAGAGTGAGAGTTAGTTCATGATTCGGGGCAAAGGGCCAGTCGGCTTTACATACCCCGATACGCTTCCATGACTCCCTTCCGGTCGAACGGAGCCCACCTTGATGCTGCGTGAAGCCTTCTTCATCTCCTTTTCGCACCAATCGTACTGTTCTTGCGCCAACTTGAGGAGCTCCTCAGGCGTGTAGGGTATCATTTCCGCTTCGAGCTCAGTGATCAGCCCGGAGCGCCCAATGGGTTCGACTGCAGCACGGATAGGCCCGGACCCGTTTTTCTCAATGAGCTTGGTGTCTATCGCCGTCTTGATACCGATGAGGACCTCGTCCAGTTCCTTTTTGGGCGCGTCACACCAGAATGGGAACAGGGGGTCGTATGGAGCGTAGAAGCCGTAAGACTCATCGACGTGGCCTCGGATTTGGTCAATGGTGCTCATAGCACGTAAGAAAGTCGAGTCATTGGCTTTGATTTCGTTGTTTTTGATGGCTTTTGTCGTTGCGGTAATCTTCTTGGCCGTCTCATTTAATATCATGGCCGTCTTTTTGCTATCGACCGGGACCATGTTTTGGCGTGCTTCGCAGATCCCGATGAGCGGCTGGATAAATGGTAGAACCAGCTTGACCAGCTCGTCTCTCTCGCGATCCAGAAGCAAGACTCGGAGATTACGCCTCAAGTAGTTGCGCAGCAGTAAAAAGTCTACCTTGTCCTCCTGATTGTAGGCATCGAAGGGAGCCTTGAATAGACTGTCGAGCTCTTCATTGTAGTATCGTTCCAATCGATGAGACCTAGTGGCTGAGAACTTGATATTGTAGAACTTGTTGAGATTCTTCTCGTCCGTAGTAACACGTGTGATACGCTCCGGCATGGACTCCGGGTTGGCAGTAGCTGCGTGTTGTTCACGGCTGTTGCTCACATCAACCCACTCGCCATCCGAGACACTGGCCAGATGAGACCGCGTTACGAGATTGTGTATAGCCATGGCGATGACGTGTAGCTTGTGTTCCTGTGATAAAGAGAAGATCGAATTTGGTGAGTTTCGATACCGAGACGTAGCATCCGGCAGTGATGATTATATGCAAAGAATGCGGGGAAAGCTTCGTTCTTGAAGCAGCGGCCGAGACACGAGGCATGAACTCCAGACGGGAGGCCGCGGGGTCTTATCTCGGCCCCAGTTGCCGAGTCTTAGGGGAGGGAACGTTGCAGCACGGGCATCATTCCTTCAGTGGGGCCGATAACATCCCTAGTGGGAAGGTGTACTGAAGAGAAGCTTTTTGGAGGCAGCGGGTTCCTTGCATCTTGTTTCCCCTCACACACTGTCATGCCAAGCTCACTCGCGAATCAAACACAATTCATTCACACTGCGCCAGACTCATTCATTGAAGATCATTTTGA
>JFFI01000761.1:22899-43207 GCA_001563125.1 Colletotrichum salicis
ATTTAACTAGGCAATTGATCTTACTTGTTATACGCGAATTTGGTATCAGTCACAATTGAGTGCGTTGGTATGAACATCAGACCACTCTAGCACTGGCTCTCGACAGCGACAACCTCGCTGACACCAGTCTCAATGCCCTCACCAGCGCTTTCGACGCGCACAAACTGAGCCGAGCCGGAGAAGGTAGCCTTGGTCTCGAAGCCAGTCTTCTCAACAGAAGTCTTCTCAGTCAGCGCATCCTCCGAAGCGCCGGCGAAGACGGTCCACTTGTTGTTCTCCGTCGCGCCGTTCCAGCTCATGTAGACCTCGGTCTGGTTGCCGGCGTCGCAGGCGAAAGCCTTGGGCCCGTAGTAGGGCTTGCCGACCCAGGGGTAACGGTGGTTGCGGTAGCTCTGGACGATCTTGTCCTCGCCAAACTGCGCGGTGAAGACGCACTCGCCGTCGGCGTTGAACTCCTTGATCTTGGGCGTGCTGCCGTAGCCGATGACGGTGTGGCCGCTGCCGTCCTTGAGGACCTGGACGTTGCCCTGGGAGACGGCAAAGATTGTGTCGTTGGGGTCGATGAGCTCCTGCTTGAGAGTGGCCTCCCAGGTGGCGGTGTTGACGGTGAGGAAGATACCCGAGGTCTCATTGACGCCGCTGCGGATACCGCTGTTGTCGTTGTCGAAGAGGGAGATAAGGGCGGTGCCGTTGCCCTCGGCGTGGATACGGGCATCGTGCTGGTAGCAGAAGGACAGGCCGTTCTTGAGGGCGAAAGAGCCGCCGGTTTGACCCTGGGTATTGTTAGCTGAAGTCCGTGTTCAGGCAAAGGTAAAGCAGGTACTTACGTTCAGGGTCCACTCAACAGATCCATCCTTGGCGATCTTGAAGATGGAGCAGTAGTGGCGGGAGGAGATGAGGAAACCACCATCAGCGAATCTCTCGATCGAGTTGATGTGGAAAGGTCCCCAGGGGTATGTCTGGTTGAGTCCAAGGTCCTCCAAGGGGTAGGTAGGGGCAGCAGAAGCCAGAGAGATCTCGTCCAAGTGGTCCAGGTGGCTCCACTGGAAGAGGATCTCGTTCGTCTTGATGTCGATCTCGAAGAAGAGCGAGTCCACGATCCAGCCATCGACAGGGCCGCCGACGGAAGTGAGGTCCGTCTGGGTAACGTTCACAGCAGGAGCGAACATGGTGCCCTCGGGGGTGATGTAGTCCTCGTGCATGTCCAGCCAGCTGCCGCCGGTGAGACCGGACGAGTCCCAGCCGGTGAAGGTCTGGAGGTTCAGGCCATTGGCGTACTGGTCCAGAGTAACATTGTAGATGTTCTTGTAGGTCTGGTCGTAGATGAAGACAGCTCCGTATCCGAAGCCGTAGGGCTCCGGCATCGTGATTCCGGTGTAGAATGTGAGGACGGGCTCTCCAAAGAGAGTCTGGGCGCGCCATGCGGAGATGTCGCCGTACGGGCCCTCCCAGATGAGCTCGTTCTCATTGCTCATGATGAACACGGAGTAGTTGTGGCCACCGGAGCCGGACTGGTCAAAGAAGAGGTGGCCCTCGGCGATGTCGCCGGTCTGGGTGATCCTCAGAGACGGAGGCTGCAGAGCGGGCTCTGAGCGGTAGGTCTGCCACGGCCAGGGGTTGCTGGTGCTGTCCTGGGCCGAGGCGGCATGGCTCAGGCCGAGCAAGGCGGTGGCCTTGAGGAGGGAGGTAGAGCGGACCATGGTGACTGTAGGCTTGGGGGGTATGATTGACAGGAAGCGAGGCCTTGAGAAACAGAACAAACCAGACTCAAGGAAGGGAGTCTCGTCGAGGCTTTTGTACTCTGTAGTTCATCTTCAAGGGCATTCGTGTAATTCCCGACATCGGTCGATTAACTCTGACTTCACATCCGATTTTTTTCCTTCAACAAACACTATAGGCTGCCCTCACCCCTGTCGTGAACCCAAGGTTTTCGACCGTTTTTCTCGCGATCTTGTATGGTGTGTGGGTCTGTTCCGAGAAGTGCGTCGGCTGTACCTGAGAGATCATCGTCATTCGTCTCCATCTAAACGGCAATCAAGGATCTGATAAGATGAGATTGATAAAAATCATCACCAGCAAATCCCTCAAAGTGCCGGCTTGTGGGGGATCTTCGTATGTTTTTGGTTACATCGGGTCCCAGTCTGTACATCAAGGAACCCACCGTGGAGGCTTCTCTACTAAAATTTCCACAACCTTGAGGAGTCAACCCGCAGCGGAATTCGGTGGTCGGTGCCGTTTGCAGAATGTGAGATCCGACTTCCGTTGACGCCAATCGTATGTCTACAAATGACTAGCAACGACCTGGCTACTGGTACGTGGAAGGACGCGCTAGTTCGCAACTTCGCATAAGTCCATTGCTTCAGATACTTCACTCGGAACTCTCAAGTTGAAGTACGAGGAACGCCTGAGAACTTGAGGTTCAGTACCCCAGGATTCTGCGAGAGAGTGGGCAACAAATGCCGCTGCCAAGTGAGTGCCAAGTTGAGTCGGACTTTTCCCGACGGGCGGGACGGAAAGTAGTTAAGCATGGATGTTGGTGGATCCTAGACCAAGTTACTACCGTGCTACCTTACTAGTCCCGGGACCAAGCTTGTTCTTGGGCAGTCAACTCTCGGGGATCGAGGTGGATTAACGGTCTTCGGTTTCGGTCGCTCACATACTAGCCAACTGCCGGATCCTCTTTCACGATGATTTTGAGCTATCTATGCTATCTATGACGGCTGCTGTAAGCTAGGAGCACGACTTGAGTATATCTAGAAAGACAAGAATACTACAATCCGAATTCTCGGCCAAAAACTGGTCAGAAGCATTGCATCAATGGAGCAATTTGTGCCAATCGACCAAGAAAATTGTTCGAAGCGGGTCATTTTCGAGTATTTTCCCACACTTGAAAGCCGGAATTGTAGCTGAATGGTAGGCAAGCTTTTCACGCACGCATCAAGTGTCAGCGACTCAACTCCGATAGTAGTGTGAGCCATGATAGCATCTGCATGTGTTCCTGAATAGCCCATGCAAGGTCAAAAATAAGCTTATCCTCTGTGCTGGGACAACCACATGGCGTGCTTGGTCCACTGTATGGTGCAATGTAAGGCTCGATGCATTCTGGGGTAACGGCATATGCCCATCTGAGCTTTAAAGATGATGAACAACTTGAGTCATGCTCGAATCCGTGTAAGTTGCTGAGAGCATGGCATTGAATTCCCACTGGTAAAGACTAAGCACTTTATGGTTGCTTGGGTGAGGCCTCTTTGCATGAGAAAGGAGCAATATGTGCGCAAGTAACCATTATTAGACATTTAAGTTCAAGCTCGTATTCTTTTACTGCTACTTTCGAAGCCGCGAGCAAGCATCTACGATAAACCACGTCACGCACAGAGGAAGTATGTTTCAATTTGTTGTGCCTGTACACTAATCACTCTTCTATCGCAACCCGATTTATCATGAGTCTATGAACGCCTCATCTTTCCTAAAGTACCTCAGCACGAGACCATCCAACCTTTAAGCAATCTTTTCAACATCGAGATCAAAATCGCCATCGCCTCGCATGATGCAACTTTCACCTTCCTTGGCCCAATCAGAATCACGACAAAGCAGAGCAGCAGCCTGACACTCGCACTCCCGTCCAGGCCTACACTTGCCCTCAGCACAGCACGTCCACAAAGCCTCAACATGCGCCTTTCCAGAAGGAGCCATCGACTGTATAGTCGACTTCTTGCCAGTCTTCGAAACGAACTGAGGCTTTCCCGTAGCAGAGCAGCTCTTGCACTGGACGCGCGAGTTGGTCTCCAGCTCCATGATGTGCTTCGAAGCAACCTGCGAGAGAACGAGCTGGAACTTGTAGTTCTCGAGCAGGTCAGGGCAGTTCCTGGGGACGGTGGAACAGACGGGGAGGTCCATGAAAAAGCGGTCGCTGATGTAGTTTAGGTCGAGGGCCGCGCCGCAGAGGACGAAGGCTGTTTCGGGGTGGGGGATGAGACGCATCTGAGGCTTTCGGAGGCCGTTGCTGTAGACGTTGGAGCAGTTCTGCTCGCAGCAGACGATGAGGATCTCGACCTTTTGACACATTTTGGCTGTTTGATGGAGTTTGGGCGCTTGTGGCAACTCAGGTTTAGTTAATAGTTGTCCTAATAGAACTAATACTTAGAATACTGACAGCTCTCGACATATCCTGATAGTCGAGTGATGTTGATAGTTCGGAACTGTAGACACTTTGATTACAAGAGAATTTCATTGCTCAACACATCAGGCATATAAGTAAGTAAATCAACCGCCAATGTTGCCTATTCAGGGGCTCTTCCGAAAGGACTCGCCAGGCAGAGTAACCGCTTGCGGTCTCAGAGTCCTTGATCGAGTCGCCTGGAACAACGACGTCTCTGAGGAACAACCACACTGGCGTCGACTCGACGAGAACGATCGATTATCAGGTCAACATTGGGCGAGTTCTTTGTTGGAACAAGGACTCGGTTCAACTTTCCAACCTTTGAAACTCGAAGGGACCCGTATAATGCCTTGGTTTCTGTCTGAGATCATCCAAGCCCGGGAACGAAAAAACAGTCGTCGAACATTTGGATAAAGAGGATCAAAATTTTCTGCGCGCGAGATATCAAAGGCTTTATGCTCCATCTCCGCGCACCGTGATCTGGTGCCATCCAAGATCAAATAGAAAAATGAACAAAGAGCCAGGACCTTTTTAGCGTTTGGCATCCAGTAACTCATCATCACGATTCATCCTCTTCCCGACTTGGCTTTCCACGAACCGTTATACATTACCTAATAGAATAACTGCAATAATCGCCTGGACGGCTTTTTCATCTCTCTAGGTTTTTTCGTCATGTTGATGTGCTCAAATGTTCCTCTTAAATCCGTGACTTATCCTTGAACTGGAAAAGAATGGAGGCTTTGCCAGAGCTCGAAGAAATTCGCCATACAACCATCCTACCTTTAGGGAAGATGTAGTTCACAACTTTTTTCACAGTGCAGAGTCTCCAGGTCGCATAGGTTGTGCTAACTCTGCTGTTTTCGTAAGTAGTGAAAACGCTTGATGAGGGTTGAAGTTGTTGGAGCACCGACCTCTTTGTTGTTGATCAGCCAAACGTGCATACAAGCGTATCCATCTTCGGAGATTTGATCGACAGTTACAAAAGTAATTCCGCAACCGGTCTTGTGACCCGAGCCTGTCATACATGCACTTGCAAGGGGCCCAGAACGTGGTGTCATCTGGGCGGCCATGGCCAATTTTCAAGAGCGTCCCTGGCGAACGGCTATTCTGGTGTCCAAAGGCATGGCAGGCACGGCAGGGACTCTCATTGAGCGATGTATGCATGATGTCATTTCATTCTCAAGACAAACGATTATTGGGACCACTCTGCTTGCTTTTCGTGTTACTGGTACCTGCAGCAAGGAATTAGCATACGGAGCCCCAGCAAATAGGATTGAGGGGACCAACAATACCACTGGAGAAAAAAAGAAAAAAAAACGCAATGCAAGGATCGAGATCCCGGCGCGGGCCACCGCGCCGTATTCGCCCGTTCGAGACCGGCGGACTACCGTCAAGGGGGCGGTGCAGTTTTTACGAACTTGAGGATTATTTTTGGCGCGTCTTAGACTCTTAGTGTGTTGACCTACATTTGTATCCAAGGAAGAAAAGCTTTTCTTTTTCCCTCATGGAACGATGGATCATTGGATCTGCGACAAAATATCTGACCGGAACGGCTGCAACGGCATCTCAATGGGCCCCATTATGAGACATACCAAACAGCCACAGCATCACAGAGCCGTTGGGATCGGGCGTTTGTTGGATGGCCTTAATGACCGCTAGGGCGGCTTCCGAGATGAGGTGGCGCAAGACTCCCGTCTCAGACCCCGCTTAGCTCCGTCCAGGGCTGTTGTTTAGACCCGGGGTCAACGCAGCCGTTTATTGGGAACTCGAAATACAAAAAGTCTGCGAGGAAAGGACCTTTTGACGACGAGGAATGTTCTGGCTCTCTTTTCTCTCTTCATCCTCAATACCGGCCATCAATCTCGAAGCCTACACCACCCTCGGGTCATTACATTCGTTCATAATCAACACAATCGTTTAAGCTGCTCTTACATCGCTACCTGAGCTACTACACCATCTTAATAAACAAACACACCAATCCAAATAACACCAAAATGTCTTTCAGATACATCGCCTCCCTCGCCATCATGGCCACCGCCGTCCTGGCCAAGACCGACCTCGCCGGCTGCGTCTCCTCAGACTCCGTCTACACGCCCACCCAGGGCGGCACACCCTACGCAACCCGCGTCTGGTATGTCCCCGGCACCGGCGAGATCTGCGCCGCCCTCGACTGCGGCGGCGGCCGCGCCCCTCCCAAGACCACCGTCCCCGGCTGCCCTTCCTACGAGGGCACCGAGACCTACTCGCCCTCCTTCCTGCCCCTGCAGACCAGCGCCGCGGTCGAGGCCTCGACGACCATGGCCGCCGTCACCACCGCCGCCCCGGAGACTACCGTCAGCGTGACTGATAGCGCTTCTGTCGCCACCGTCACCGCATCAACGGACTCCGCTGCCGCTGAGAGCGAGACTTCTGTGTCTGCGTCTGCTGTTGTTATTACCTCGAGCGGCTTCAGCAATGCGACCATGACAACCATGACGACCTCTGCTGCATCGGGATCTGGAAGCCAGTCTGCTCGTAGCACGCGGGCTGTTGGTTCTGCTGCGACATCAGCTGCCGCCAGCAGCCCCAACGCTGCCGTTCCTACCGGCGCGTCTCGCGAGCTGTTCAGTCTCGTGGCTGGTGTTGCTATCGGCGCTGCCTTGTTGTAGGGCGTATGAGGATACATGTATATATGGACGTGGCACGAATAGACCTCCACAGTTGATACTGTGAAGCTGGTCATGACTTGAACTTTTAGGACTCAATATCATAATGCTGTAATAGACAACGGATAATTTTCCCATACTCACATGTGTTCTGCTCTCTTATGTTTGCGAAGTCAAGCCTTCCGTGTATCTTCATGCTCTAAAGATTCGCTGGAAGAATACGCACCCCATGCATCCACAGACTTTGGCGCCAGTTTGTATGGTCAATGAGAACTCTTTTGATGTTGGGTAGTCCTTACTAGACTAGGAAGTCAAGATCTTAATGCCAGATATTCGCAAGAGATGGCGTTGGTGTGAGATGCGTAGGAAGCTCGCCTTTTCCAGTGTGAAGACAGTGACCGTGTTATTGCTGTGTTGACTGGCAACAACATCCAATATGCTACTGCATCTCGAAGTTTAGCCAGCGTCCCAGTCCAGTTTTTGCTGTTATTCGGCAATGCGCCAAAAGACAAATGTCACCAACCGACCCTATTCAACGAACTCTTGAACGCCTTCGATTCCGCTCTAATCGATAAAACACCGACAAAGAAAACTGCGGCCCCGGCCCATACATAGGCCAGACCTACCACGGAACCTGCATGAACAACCACAATGTCGGGCCATGAGACCGCCTACACAAATTGATCCTGTCCGTCGCAACGCAAAGCTGCATCATAGTATGGGTCCAGTACGGCGACAGCAGCTGGTAGCCTCCATCTGGATGTTGCCTTGGAACCCACGACTCCCACTCATTGAACTCTCCAGCCCACGCACCTACGTCGCTCTTACTGTTGTGACCGATGAACTTCCCCCAACTCTTGTTGAGAAACCCGAAATACCCTTGCTTTTCGACGCAATACCACATGGTGGCGGGATCGCGTACGCCTTGGAGGTTCATGAGGACTGGCCTGTCATCGACGAGTGTGATGGCTTTGCCAGACTCCTTGTCGATGATGTAGAAGTACTTGCCGGGCCAAGGTATATCGCTTACTTGGTCGTCTTTGTCATCGTCGCCCGCTATGGATGTTGTTGCAGGTGTCATGATCGGAGTGTGGAACTCTGATGCCGTATCAGAGCCTGTGTCGTCGGGCTTGGTTTCGGAGGCCATGATTGCGGTGGCGAGGGCCTGGACTCTTTGTACCGACGACGGTGTGTCCAAGAGTCAACAATGAAGTGATGCAAAACTCAAGAGTCAAAGAATGAAGTAGCTGCCGTTGGTAATGAATGAGTTGCGAAACGGGGCTTTGATGTGAAGGTGGATTAGCTGTCCGTACATCAATGAGATGGATGTCAATAGAAGTGCAGGTGAGGAAAGGTACATGACGTGCCACATGAGTTGATCCGCTGACGGAACGGAAGACTGCTGTTGATTCTCATTGGTTGAGCTGTCTCGGTTCCAGTGGGCCAATCGAGTTTAGCTCGCTGAAGGCCTCCAGCACTTGCAATGTCTTACATCGACAGACTCGTAGGCATTGCTCATTGTTGATTTGTTTTCAGACTCTTATTCTCCTGGAACGATAGAATTTGGGTTGTACGGCGGCCGTTGCCTTCCGTATGTTGCGCTCGAGAGGCCTTCTTTATTCCCTGATTGTGGATTCACAGCCCGCGGTGGAGTCTAGGCGCCATTCAGCTCCCTACGAAAGTACACCCTCTCATATCCATCCTCCGTCCTCCTCTCTGTCTCGACGAACCCCATCTTGGGATATAGAATGAGGTTTTCGTACATTTTTACGTTGGTGTACAATTGTAGAGATGTGCATCCGGAAGCTCGAGCCGCGTCCTCAGCGCATTTCATCAAGACTCGGCCGTAGCCGCGGCCCTGAGCCTCCGGGGCTACAACTAGGTTGTTGATATGCAGTGCGCTGGCTGAAGGATCATGGCGAAGGAGTATGGCGCCGACCACTGTGCCATTCTCGTCTTCGCCAAGTATGTAGACCAGTTGCGTCTTGATGAGTTCGTAATAGTCGGCTTTCATGGGCGCTGGCTCTTTGCCGATACGGTCGATGTACTTGGAGTACGCAGCTCTGGTCATGGATTGAATGTGAGGTACATGTTCCGCATTGGCTCTCTTGAGAGTGCAGCCTTTACGAGAAGAGGTTGGTTCGAATTGTTTTTCGACCATGGCTCAGTAGTGATATACCACTAAATTTGGTTGCAGATAATTCAGTTGAACATTTTATCTCGTCGCATGAGATCTTGTGTTCAATGAGTCACTCCTGGTGACTCTGACTTGCTGTAGCTGAAGACGGGAGGTACATTGCCTAATTGAGCCAATGACGAGATAACGCCGATAGTGGAGAGCTGCTGACCCCACTGGCCAATCGGAGAGGGCGATGGGCGATAAGATAATAAATCAGACGAAAAAGTCCGCCGTCGGAGAAATCATTCACGACACCCGTCGCATCCTGACCCGCCGAAGCCACCCAAGCATCACCAAAATCGCATCTCGAACCTGGTTTTTCACCATCCACGTCAACCACCACCCAGCGAACCGACACCGAACCGACACCGAACCGTCGCGTCTCAAAGCTCCCAGCTTCACGCCAACCATCGCACGACTTTCCGACCGCACACCCAAACTTTCACAATGGATCACACCCGCGATCCCTGCCCCTGGGTCATCCTCAATGGTAACGTCCTCAGCCGATCATCCTCGCCCCCTGGAAGCACAAGACTAACGATTCTGAAGACTTTGGCGGTGCTTTTGCTATGGGAGGTGAGTAATCTAGCCACTTGCGATCATGGACATCGATACCCTTCTCGAATCTCGAGTCCTCGTTTTCCAAACCTCGAGCTCCCGCATCGATAAACATTGCCACGACTCTTGCATTCTGACATACAGCTAGCAATCGGTGGAACGGTATGGCACGGTATCAAGGGTTACCGCAACTCACCCTATGGTAAAGCCTGCCCCTCTGCGCAGTTTTGGAGATGGTGATGATTAACAGCGCATCAGGTGAGAGAAGAATCGGTGCCATCTCAGCCATCAAGATGCGCGCTCCCGTACTTGGAGGAAACTTCGGAGGTAAGCATATGACTTTATGGAGGAATCTTGATCTCATGGAAGACGCTAACACAGTTTTGCCTAGTTTGGGGAGGTCTTTTCTCGTGAGTAACTTCGACGAATCCTAAGATACCGATCCCGAACGCCATACTATTACGAATTTTCTGGCGACATTTAGACCTCTTACTGACTGTAACAATGTAAAACAGAACATTCGATTGCTCCGTAAAAAGTACGAACCGCTTCCTCCACACCCGTAAAGTCACAAGATATAAGAGAAGCTGGCTAGGCCTCGCCCTGGCGAAGATTGCATTGCAATATTGCGCGTCAGCTTGGGCTACCATTTCAAGGCTCCAAGCCTGGAAACTGCAAACATCCTATTCAGAGCTTTGCAGACGGAGCAGAAGGCGCTGTACTTCGGCCCTAATGCTCTTCAAGGCCTTGATTATGGGGTTGCAGGTTGCGGCTTGATCGAGCAACTGGTTAGACGACAGCTTGCCAGGTGCCTCCTAGACAGAGCAGGGCCAGCAATTTCTCTCTGTATCCTGTGACACGGGAATCCGACGTCTTCGGCGCTAACATTCTATGCTTAGGTCTTCGTGGACACAAGGAGGACCCTTGGAACAGTATCGCAGCTGGTTTCCTCACAGGTGGTGCGCTAGCCATCCGTGGAGGATACAAGGTAAGGCTGCTCGTCCAGCTGGTTTATTGCCGCAAATTGCTAACATACTGGCTCCTAAAAGGCTGCCCGAAATGGTGCCATTGGTTGCGCGCTGCTTCTTGCCGTCATCGAGGGTGTCGGTATTGGTTTCCAGAAGATGTTCGCGGGTAGCACAAAGCTGGAGGTGGGTTGAAACAGCCACAAGCGCTTGACTGGGGAAGCGAAACTGACAATTTGCTTGGTAGATGCCCGCGCCTCCTCCTTCCGACGAGAGAGCTCTTGCATAAACGATGGATCCTTCGCGAAGCATCCAATTTTACCGACGACGGCGGGTGAATCGAGGTGACCGCCTTGCCGACGAGAAGAATAACTCGGACCCCTCTCTACTCCACAACGCTCGAAGCCTGTTTTTTGTCCTTTTGACGAGGGCTCGACAAATTTGTTTTCCACATCACAAGGGAGCGAAGCAATTTGATCCCAATTTTTGTAATCCATTGAAAAAATCGCAACATCGGAGAGGGCGGCGTTACGTGTAGAATAGGGGCAAAAAGTTTGCTACCAGTCACCGGAGACTGGAGACAAGGGGGTGGACGGCCATCTTGATCCCTGAGGAGATCGTTAACCCATAGACGAACGGCGTGCGGGAATGCTGTCGTCTTGGCGGCAGGTCAGGGACAGAGAGAGAGTGACTTCGCTTGTCCTTGACGTGGCTGGGGTTTGGATCCGAGGAGAGAGACAGTCTCTTCTCCCAATTTTTGAAACGAGTACTGAATCTGTGTGGGATAGAGCTGTTCATAATTGTACCATCAACTCGCTGATTTCTTCCATCTCTTGGTCTTGTTCCACTTGATCATCTCCCGAAATCTAGATCTGCATCCCCCTGAGCTCACCACTTCTCAGAGTATTCCTTCACATCAACCCCCTCAACACCATCCCGATAAATCTTGGCGTACGCCTTGCCATCATCGTCAATCCAAGCCCTGTACATCCCATTGCAGTTGAAATCCTGCAAAACCTCCGACCTCACACCCACAACGTTCCCCTCCTCGTCCCTCGTAACCGCAATCTCGATGCCAATGATGCCGCCCTCGCCCTCGCCAGTAACCTTCCACCGCGGACCCGCACTACTCTGCAACTCACCGCCCGGGCCAGAAACAAACGACACGGCGTCAGCCCCGGAAAGCGGCTTCCACCGCGCCACAGCGCCGACGGTCCGGCCTGCCGCAACCCGCATGAAGGAATCTCCGTTGCCCGTCCCGGAGGCTGCAATCGCCCTCGTGGTCTTCAGTCCCTTACCAAAACCACCTACGCCGCTCGGCAAAGGGGAATAAGTTCTCAGCGAGGGAAGGCAATCAGCCATTAACCCCTTCAAACTCTCACTCAACACAAGGAACCCATCCTCACCAGCACCAGCAGCGCGGGCCAACGCCCCCGTCGGATCCCCCTCCTCAACCCACTCCTCAGCCCAGAACCCGGCCCCGATGACAGGCGTATCCCCAATCCGGCCCGTCAACTTATTCGTCAGCCCGCCGGTACTCGTCGCCACGCACACGACGCCCTCTTCATCCAGCGCCACGGCGCCGACGGTGCCTTGCGGGAGGAACTCTGTCGTGCTGTACGTGCTCAGCCCCTGGCCTGCTTTCTCCCGCTCGAGGGCGCGGATGTGTTCATCCCACCGTCGCTGGGTGAAGAAGTAGTCCGTAGAGACGAGGTCTAACCCGTACTTCTCCGCGAGGGTCTCGGCTGTGGCGCCGTGAAGGAGGGTGTGTCCCTGTGCTGAGGGGGCGTCGATGCCACCAGTAGCACCACCCTCAGCACTCAAAGACGAAGAAGAGGGATGGCTACTCTCCAGATTGCCGCCCAAATCCTCGTCCCCGTGCTCCAAAATCGCTTTGGCGAGTAAAATGGGGTTCCGGACGTGTTGCAGCCCCGTGACGCCTACGCCGCGCTTTGAGAAGCCGCGGGAGACCATGACGGAGGCCTCGAGCTCGTTGATGCCGTCGCGGGTGAAGACTGCGCCGTGGCCGCTGTTGAAGAGGGGGTTGTTTTCTAGGAGGGTGACGGCGTGGGTTGCTGTTTCTAGGGCTGAGGGGAGGGCGCCGGTGCTGCTGGTGCTGGTGTTTGTGAGGGATGGGGTGTTTTGGTAGGCGTTTGTTTTGCTTATCTGTATGTGTGTGAGTTACATCTGTGAGGGAGTTGAAGTGCATGTGGTGAGAGTTTGGAGGAGGGGACTGAATCTGGATCTCGGGCTGGGGAAGGGAGGGGAGGTGAGTTGGTTGATGGTTCTTGAACTTACAATCGTCAACAAGGCGTGGCGGTACTCTGCATATTCTGGCGGCTGCAGATTCGACGGCTTGATGTTGCCCGCGCCGCCATGGATGATGAGGCGCGGCTTCACCTTTACGGCGGCCGGAGACTGACGCTTGTACTCCATCCTGTGTCTCACTGGTTTGTCCTTGAAGATATCTTGAATCCAAAAGCGATGAGTAACAACCCGGCAAACCCGATAAATTACCTCGTTCAAGTATTTCGTATCAGATATTCTGTAATGCAAGCAAGTCAAGTTGGTGTACGGAAGTCGTCTCAAGTGAGACGTAAGGTGGGAGAGAGTCGTGGTTGAATGATAAGATAAGACTGTCCGATCCGGCAAGCCAAATCGGGAAGCTCAACGGCCGACGCTCGGCTTCAGCTTGCCGATGGTCGGATCACGTCAACGGAGGGGTTGAAAGTGCCATCTTTGCAGTGTTAAAATACGAGTCAGGTGCTGCACAAAAGTAAGTAGACTTTCACCAGATGCATCACGGGTAAACGAGGCAAGCTCTAAGAATGCATTGATTTTTGGGGTATCCCTCTACTTTTCTTTCTCTTTTTGTACAATGTACCGTTGGACGTGCCGCTGCCCAATTCCCATAACGCCTTCTAAGCAATGCCTGTCTGGATAATACCCAGATGGTCTCACCATCTACAAACGAGCAAACACAGACCCGATGATTTCCCGGCTCTTGAGGAGGTTAAGGACCCTCAACCTCTCATTATCCAAGTGCGCTGAATCCGACGACTGTCCACAAGGCAGATGCGCGGCCGGTGCGCCAAATTCCTTTTCGAGGAAACGGATCGCGGGAATAGAGCCGCCCTCGCGAATGTACAGGGGCTTCTTGGGCTTCTGCGTATTCGTGTCCGTCGTCTCTAAAGGCTCTGCCCCGGCATTGCCGCCCGCCGCCTCTCCGCCCTCAAATACGGATGACCAAGATTGCATGATGGCCTCCTCCAGCGTCTGGAAAATGGCGTTCGTGGGATCACCCAGCCATGGCTCAGCCTTGTTGTCAATCTTGATGGTCAGCGAGTTCTTGGACTCGAGGTGCGCGAACTCGCTCTCGAGGTACGAGCCCAGCGAGGCGATGACGTCGTTGACCTCCTGGCCCGGCACCAGACGCAAGCTGATGTTAGCACTCGCGTGGCTGCTGACCAGGCTGCCGTCCGGTCCTGATACCTTATACCGGTGGATCGTCAAGTTGGGTTCCCTCCAGCGCGCCATCAGCGCCGCCTTGAGCTTGTCAGCGGGCCCCTTTTCTGGGTTCTGACGCATGAGCGTTGACGCAATGTCATCGTAGCGCGTCTCCTCCTCGGCCGTGACGGGGAGGATGTCGTCGTAGAAGCCGGGGATGAGCACCTTGTTGCCTGGCCCTTTCAGCTTTGACAGCGTGGAGGTAAGGTCCGACAGAGGCTCGTCGTTCATATAAGAGCCGTCTACACCAGAATGCTGGTCGGGCAGATGTGAGTCTACGCAGACAGTGGCGTGTAGGACACCGCGCAGACCGTAGGTCAGGCAGGGGACCTCATCGTCGAGCCAGTAACTGTTGGCAAGCAGGATGTAGTCGACGTCGCCGATGAGGTCCTTGTTCTTACGAACAATCTCCCTGAACCCGCGAGAGGCCGATTCCTCCTCTCCTTCGATCAAAAAGATTACGTCGTTGGCAAGCTTTTTGGCTTGCAGCAGATCTGTAACAGCGAACAACGCAGCCATAATCGGGCCCTTGTTGTCACTGACACCCCTGCCGTAGAGGTATCCGTTGACACCCTTCATCTGGAACGGGTCCGTCTCCCACTTGCCCTTCTTGGTATCTGCCGGGACGACATCGTAGTGACCATAAAACAGAATCTTCTTCCGCTTCTCGGCCGGCTCCAAAACGCCATCAAATTTGGCGAGGACAACAGGGTTATGGGGACTGCTCTCCGTGCTCAGCATTTCGACATGACCACCAAGCCTCTTGAACAAGGATCCGAGAAACGTTGCACCTCTTCGGCAATCCTCTGCGAATTCTGGGCGTGATGACACTGTCCGGTAGGACACAAACTCTCCAAGAGTCTTGATCATGACATCGTTGGCTTCCTCCACCTCTCTTTGTTGATCCTCGTACTGTGAGCAGTCAATGTGCCAGATGGCAACATCGTTGTCGTTGGCGCCGGTAATGTAGTACTGTCTGTTATTGTATGTTGTCACTGCTGATGACAGGACCTTGCCCTCATGGGCCTTCCAGCGCGCCACGCACTGGTACTTTTGGCTAATGTTCGCGACCTGCTTGTCTTGGTACTTGCCGTAGTGGGCAGTGGTGTGTTTCTAAGGGTTGTCAGCCATGAAGGAATTGAGAGGACCAGAGAACTTACACTCGCAGAACCAGAGCGAGAGGCACTCAAGAGATAGCCCCAACCCATCTGTAGTGTCATTACATCGCCCCTGTGACCCTTAATCACTCGCAACTTGGATTTGGTGTCCAAGTCCCACAGCTCGATAACTCCTTGCAGCTTGCCAGCATACAGGAAGGACCCGTCAATCGCAAGAGACATGACTGACTCCGCATCGTCGGCGCCGAGTGACATAAGTTCTTGGAGGCCGGGTTCGCGGTCGTTTTCAGCCGCCTGATCATCCCCTTCAGCACCAAGCTTCCACAACTTGATGGTACCGTCTCCGCCGCCCGAGATGAGCACCTCTTCGTCAGGTTCCACAAGCACCGTCGGGCCCTTGGCCATGAGCATCGAGTAGACGTAGCCATAGTGGGCAAACATCTGTAGAGCCCCCGGATGAATTTCCACCACTTTTTCAGATCGCGGGATCAAAGTCCACCTCTCATCGTTACGGCGTGGCGTCGTGGTTCCTCCCACAGCTCGCGAGTCGAAGAACCTATGATTCCGACGGTCGGGATGTTGTGAAGAGTCGTGGGTGGTACGGTTATTCGGATCGGTGAGGCTGACCCATTGTATCGAGGTGTTTTGCGCGCCAACGTACACCGTCTCGTGCTGGGCGCTATAGGCCACGGAAAAGATGTCGCCGACGTCGTAGGTGCTATAAATCTCGTACAGCCGCTTCATCGTCTTGGGGCACCAGACGTTGATGAGAGGGTCTCCGGCGCTCGAGAACAGCATTGAGCCGTCGGGGGTGAGGAACAGGCTCAGCACGCTGTTCTTGTGCGCCTGGACGATGCGCTCCTGGTGGAAGGTGGCCAGCGACCACACGACGATCTCGCCATCCTGAGTGCCGGCGTATATGCGATCGTTTTCGGAGCTGACGGCGAGGGCGAGAACGGAACTGTCGTGCTTGAGATTGTGGAGGAGTTCGGGGGCGACTTGGGGGCAGTCGTCCGTGTCGCTCAGGTTCGTTGAGAGGTCGGAGGCCGCAATGGCGGACGGCATCGTGTCTTCTGTCGCGCGGGGAGGGGGGAAGGTTGTCAGCGGTGGTGTTTGGGAGCAAGAATGCGACGGTCGACCCAACAGTGAGAAAGGAATGGGCCGATCGAGTTTGAAGGAAAGGGAAGAGTCAAGTGGCGTGTCGAGACAGGAAGCAAGAAGTAGCGAACGTTAGGCTGTGACGCATTTCCCAAGATGAATCGGCCAAATTGGCTGCGAACTCGCAACGAAAATGGCGAATGACGAAATGCGCTAAAGGGGAGTCACTCCGCCCACCTTCCCCCCAGTGAGGGGTGGGAAGCTGTGGACATCCCAAGAATTTGGGCTGAGTGGATCGTCCCTAGGTGCAGTTCCTGCCAACCCAAGTGCTCTAGCTCCTGTAGCTACAAGGTCCACTGCTGTTTTCTCAGGTGAACTACAGGGACCAATGTGACACGAATTGTCACTTTGAAGCATCAACGTCTTGTGACACCTGTCCTTGTTTGAACTTTACTCAAAGCCCAGCAATGGAATTGATCAAGGTACAATAAGAGACACAGAGAACTCACCATCTTCGTATTCTTCAGAAGACTCGGAGCCAACCGATAGCTCAACTAGGTCCTGGTGAATCTTCCGGCATCCCTCGCAGTCGTCCTCGCCTGGAGCGTGGTGCTCCCCCGACTTGTACACCACAGCCATCTAGATCCTCGAGATCGTGGTGGTGTGTGTCCGCAATCCCGACTCGGGGTCTCCGTATGCTAGGGAAGCAAAGATATTCGTAGATGTGCTTGAATCCGCTTCGATCCTGGGGTAACTCGCCCCAAGCCAAAGGTGGGGAGGTTTTTTTTTTTCCTTTCTCTATTTGTACGGACGTCCTGATGGCTTTGACTCTCTCACCGCTCCATGACGCAACATTGGAGAGGATGGTATCATACGCCCGTGATAAACAAAGAGGGAACTGCGAGCCTCTGGTATGATTAGGTATGATTCAGTTGAAGGAAACGAGATTAAGAAAAACGGGCGGCCATGACCTTAAGCGTCAAGGAAGAAGTGTCCGCAAGGCCGAGATCGGTTGCGTGATTTCACATTTCACAACTTCCATTGGTACGAATACAAACGCCGGGCGCCAAGCACTTATTATCGCCTGGATCTCTATTCGTACAGTACGAACGTGGAGTCTGTCCGCTTCGGCATTCATCCCAAGCCATCCATGATCCTCCTTAGCTAGTGACACCTGGCTGAGACAGCCCGGGATGCTCGCCGACCTCCCTATGAGCCTGTGAGATATGGCAGAGGGCCTCAACAGAAAGCAGCGGCGCAGCTCACCGCAAGATTGGTATCCAAATGTGCCAGCATAGCAGCACCAGAGTGACCAGACGGGCAGACTCCCAACCCACTTCCAGGGTGCGCGTGGTGATCTTCCGAAGCCGCGGCCCCCAGCAATCTGCATTCTGTCCTATTGGAGGGCACCACGCTCCCGGCGACGAAAACGGAGCACCGGTGAACGGCCAAGTCTGTCCAACAAGGGGAGATGGACCGGCAAGGGTGTTATCGAAGCAGCTGTTCGTTGGATTCACCCGATAGGCCTCTCTTCTCACACATAGTCACATACAACCTGCAGATCCGTCGGGTAGAGTCTGCCGTAAGCCGTGTATCATTGTTTGGTTGAATTAGACGGCGGACAAGACATCATTGTACAAACAATTCTACCTGGTTAGAGGTGGTGGAGCAGTAGCTGAGTATGGGGCCCAAACTTTCGCCTTACTCCCTAAAGTGTTCACCATCGATCATCTATCTAGGGAATGCAAGGGCATCTTGGGGCATTGCGAAACCGTCTTGTTCACAGCAGAGCGGGAAGAAACAGCGGCGGCGCTGACTTGGACAAACATGGAGGCTCCGAAGGCGTTTCCTTGGGCAAACAAGACTGAGATACCTTAGACTACGACCTTCAGCCAGGTAATGAACCGAACGGGAGGTGGCCCAGCTGGAAGCCCACTGCAGTAGTGGCCAATGATAGTGCCACATGATGACTGTCATCCGTCTTAAGGCTGACCAGCAGGATTGATATATCTCACCCACCAACTTCTTCCGGAAAACAAAATCACGGAAACCAAGCGCCCACTGTAAAATCGACCTCAATATACACAAAGCCATCAAAAAGCCGAGTCAAGAATCTGGAGACTTGTAGACGTTGCCTTGAGACTGTCCAGTCCTCGCCATGAGCACTGCACCACCCAACAAGAGCAGGATCATCCGACCTTTAACGAGGGAACAGTCAACACACGAAGCAACAATCTTCCTTGCGGGCACAACAAGCAAGAAAGACTGGCGCCAGGATCTCGCCGACTCACTGTCCCGTCTGCCGGTGGTCATATTCGACCCCTTCCGACCGGACTGGGACAGCACCTGGAAGGAAGACATCTCGGACGAGAGGTTCAGCAGTCAAGTCAAATGGGAGCTGGACATGCAGGAGAGGGCCGACATCATTGTGGTCTACTTTGAACCAGAGACAGAAGGCCACATTAGCTTGCTCGAGTTGGGTCTCTGTGCTCACTCGGGGAGCAAGGTCATCGTCGCTTGTCCTGAAGGATACAAGAAGAGGGGCAATGTTCAAGTCGTCTGTTCGAGATACAAGATTCCGCTTGTTGAAAGCTACGAGGCTCTGTGTAAAGAGCTTCTACAAGGACTGGCGCGAATCGGTGTCAGGGCTTGATGAAAATGGTCTTGTTCTCTTGGGGATCTCTATCCCACACTGTAATATTTGACCTGTATGATTTAAGATCGAGGGAGAGGCTGCTGTTCATGTGCGAAACACTGTGTACGCTAGACACGGCTCTATTAAGTCCGACGATGTTCGACCCGCTTTCTCCGATTTATCGGGCCGAGAGTATTTCCCTTTCGTGGGTCTCGCTCCAGACTCGATTTGCGCTTGATAACCCCACTTGCCTAATCCGACATGGTTCGCAGGCCCTCCAAACACTCGGAAGCTTCGAGGGCAACTCCTTCGCAAACCAACCTCGTGCATCTGCTCCAAATATCTTAGCTTCCCTTGCTGTAGCTTCTTACCAACGACCTCTCCTTCATACCTTTTTGTCTAGTATAATTGTTAGAACACATTTTCTGTTAAAATGGACGACCAATTCGGAGGCCGCACAGACGACGACCTCTTCTTTGACGACTTTGAGCCCGTTAGCAATCCCCAGACAGTCGAAACTGTTGTCGCCCCTCATCCTCCACCCCCTCCTCCCGCAGCTGTCACGACGCCACCAGTCGAGCCTCCGAAACCCGCACCCGCGCCCACGCCAACGCCTCTTGCGCCCAAGTCCGTAGAGCAGCAGCAGCAGCAGCAGCAGAAGCCGCATAAGCAAGCCCCGGCCAATAAGAAGCCACCAACGGCGCCGAGAGGTGGTCTCGCAAACTCCAGATTCGCCGACCCGAAGCCGGCCCCTGCTGCCCCGCGCGCCCCTCGTCAGCCAGCCCCCCCGGCCGCCGCCGTCTCGACTCCCCCTCCGACCGCGATCGCAACCACTCCCCAGCCGCCGACCGGTCCCGCGGCGCAAAACTCATCTGCTCCCGCTGCTGCACCGACTGCTCCCGCCGCGGATGCTGCTGCTGCTGCTGCCGCCGCCACGGCCGCTACCCAAGGCGACGCCGCCTCGCCAAAGAGCAACTCTCCCGCGCCAGCAACAGCACCTCACGCGCCCCGCGAAAAGAACGCCGCCGCCGCCGCCCCCGGCGCAAACACAGCCCTCAACGCCGAAGCCCGCCTCGGCTCAGGCGCGAACCCGCGCACGAAGCTAAGCGAATCCCAGCTCGCCGCCAAGATGGAACAGATGCGCATCCTCAACGCCGAAAAGACGCGCAAGTTCGAACAGGCGGAGCAGGACGAGCGCAGCCACGCGGAAGCCTACGCGCGCGGCATGGAGGAGGCGCGGCAGCGCAAAAAGGTTGACGAGGAGAGGCGGCGGCGCGGCGAGGAGGAGCGCCGGCGCATGGATGACGAGAGGGCCAAGAATCGCGAGAGGAAGCTCAAGGCGATGAGTATCAAGGAGGGCGGGTGGGATGAGGGCAAGGAGGCGCTTGCTGCTGAGGAGGAGAGAAGGGGGTTCCGCGGGGCGAATGGTGGGGTTCGGGGGACG
>JFFI01000764.1:7418-43956 GCA_001563125.1 Colletotrichum salicis
ATGCACATGTGAAATGCAAGATTACGGATGTTTTTTACTCCCTGTAGCGGGATCTTATATGCTTAGGGTTTAGCTGAGACAGAAACAAACATAAGCATATCGAATCTCTTTCAAGTTTCTTCAACGTCGGGACGCACCACCACTCGGTGGTCAAGACGCGTCGATCGTGTCACTGGATTCCAAGACATCTTACCCCCTTTCAACTCTTTTCCTACTCAAGACGTATGAAGGAGGTGGAATTTCCATCAGACTTATCAAATGAAGACCTTTTGTCGAGCCCACAAGGGAATAGGCACCACAGCCGCATGGACAATTGGCGTCGATTAGCGCTTCTCGCCCTCAACAAACAACAAACGCTACTCTCCCGATGTAACCGCTAGCTGTATCATAGGAGGCCGCCGCGTCTCGCAACCGATTGCGCTAGCTTCGAGGCCGCCTACCCGCCAGCCGCAGAAAAGAAAGTGGCGGGAGCGTTCCTGGGTAATGGGGTAAAAGTCCGTAGCTTTGACGGTGGGAACTCTTGGAGCTGTGCCTTTTTCAGTCTAGAAGAGGCGAGTGAACGACAAGGCTCGGACCTCCTCATCACAGCTAGTGCAATCCTCATATCCGCATTGACCTCGAACCTCTCCCTTCCCCTACGGCCTAGGGACGAGGGGCGGCTTGTCTCTAATACCCTCACTCTCGCAATTGTCTGCGGGCTGAGAGGCTTCTGATCCTACTTGTTGTGTTTTTCCCTACCTCTCACTCCAGTCATTCGTTCGTGATCGGGGCCTTCCTTCGTTTGAGGTGCTTCTTTTTCAATTCTAGCTTTACTTACACAGCTGCATGACAGGAGCATTCGAGACTTCAAGCGGGCGTTTGCTGACCGTCGCTTGAAGAAACAACTGCATATCAAAATACGACCTTACAACATATAAACATATACAACAGAACAGCAGGACCTGGATAATAATGCACCATGGTTGATCAGGGAATCCACGGGAGATGGTACGAAATCGCGGGGAAGCTTTTCAACCGGGGCCTAATTGGAGACATTCTCAACACCCCCGGCGCCATCGTCAGTCAAGTATTGTCGTCGCCGGCGACGACAACACAGGAGGACATTCAGGCAGAGGGTACGCCAGCGGCAGCGGCAACGACACAGGCCGCTGCTGCGCCAGCTGCAACAACACAAGCAGCCGCTGCTCCTATAGCCGCGACTACATCACCGGCCGCACAACAACCTGTTACATCGCCGGCAGCGACAACGAAGCAGGAGCAACAGCAAGCTGCCACAACACCAGTCGCTCAAGCGCCAGCAGCGGCAGCGACCACATCACAGCCGGCAGCCCAGGCATCGCCAATAACAGTTGTAGCAGCAAATCCTCCGGCAGCTTCAACTACCTCTTCGAAGGTTGCAGCTGCTGCTTCACCAACACCAGCTGCAGCTGTTACAACTGTCCCGGCAGCCGCTGAGAATGCAGCCTCATCACCACTGCTATCACAGGCAGTTACATCACAGGGGACGGGAACAAGCGTGGCCGGGGTTGGAGCTGCGGGTACCTCAAGTACGAGATCTGGTGGGACCAATGCTACACAAACACCATCACCGAACTACGAGAATACATCACCATCAAACAACCAAGCACCCCTGGTTGCCACTGGAGTCGTGCGTAAGTGCATCTCCGCAATTTCGCTGTATAGCGGCGTTTATGCTAATCGATATGCAGTGGGTATCGTAGTGCTCATGGGACTCTCCCTCTTGATATTCTGGTGCTACCGCCGGAGGAGGAGAGCAGCCCGACATCGTCATGAAGCTGTCGCCCCCGAGAGTCCTAGTAACGAGTACGGTCCGGCCTCGCCTTTCCGCGACCACGTCGATCAGAGTTTCACTGAAATGACTGAGACTCGTACGGTCTCCAGCGAAGATGACTTCACCATTCGACACCCCGAACCCCGGTACCAGCCTCCGTCTCAGCCGCCGGTGTCGCCTCAAAGACAAGATACACCAAGAACAAACCCATACGCAGCAACTCCTTTCTCATACGCTCAAGCACAACAATATGTTCAATCACTCGCAGGCACAGGGACCTTCGGCTTCCCTCCCCCACCTCCTATCCCTGAGCCATCACCTATTCGCATCTTCAGATGGCCGACTCGCTCATCCCGCAGCGGCAACTCTACACCCAGCGTCTTCTCCACGTTCCGCACACCAAAGACGCCTACTCGTACTCTCTCTCGGGCTTCTCGAAGTACCGTATCATCGATGCTATGGCACGGCCGCAGAGACGTCGCCCGGAGGACCATAATCCGTGCTCCCGGATCTCAAAAGTCGGCTAAGTCGCTTACCAACGGCTCTTCTCATAGCCCCGAGAGCACAATGCCAGAGGGCCTGCATACTCCCATCCTTGATTGGCTTCACTGGATCCGCGGCCATCAACAAGTAGAGCCCGACCCGGAGATGAACCATCGAAAGAGCTTCGCCAGCACCACGGAGAGCTCCATTTCCGAAACAAGCGTTGCAAGCACGGCCAGTAGCGGTGTCTTCTCGCCCACACTCCTTTCATATCACCCTCCGGCCAACACACAGAGTATCGCAACCGATACCATTTAATTTCTATCTCTGCCCCTGTTCAAGAAGAGGGCTAGTGACGTCAGTAGTGAGGTCACGATGGAACCGTCCGGGACCATCCGCATCCCAAGTTTTGGCTGACGGAGGAAAACAAAACCTAATGATGTCCCATTTTTTGGGCAACAGTCGCTCATTGCATGGCTCAGGTGTTCTGATTTAGGAAATAGTCTATTTTCATTCAGTAAATATTAAGTCTAAACAAATTACTCAACACAATGTACCCAAGTCTCAACTCGCAAATGTGCTTCAACTGGACTAACTCAAGGTTCTGTGCCATCGATGATAGCTTCTCGCTCCATACCTTTCCTGTTACGCCCAGGATAAAAGCATGCATAAAAGGTGCACCCTGACACAAATCCAACAATGCCCAGCGAGCCATACATCCAAACGATGTAAGGGTCCTGCGAAACAGGCGCAAGCGCAATGCAAATGGCGGCGGCTATGCCAATAGTCAACCAAAACAGGGCGGACACAACTGAACGAAGACTGAAGTTAAATGACGTTATCAGCAATTGAATCTTGTTGAGACCCCTGACTCCTGAGTCCAGAAGGTGTACCGGTAAGCTTACTTCTTTGGGGCCTGGGTGAAGGCTAGCTCCAGCCCGGTGACGATGATGAACGCCTCGGAAAACGCCACGAGTATGTAAGCGGGTGCCTGTATCCAGACATGGATACTTTTTGGCGGAGAGTTGTAGATGTAGTGCTGCAGGACACTGGCGTAGACCATTGATACGGAGGCGAATAAGAAGCCTACGAAGATTCGGGTGACGGGATCAAAGTCGATGCGATATTTACGGAACATGGGATACACAATCACTAGGAGGGTTCATTAGTATTGACACCGCGGAACCAACCGAAACCGTGGAAGCAATCACTCACCGTCTAAGAAAGGGATGAAGATGCACAGGGCGATGGGATCAAGATTCTGCAGCAGATCATTTGGAGTCCCATGCAAGGCCATCTCACCTGCTTGAGAAATGAGATTATTCCAGATTTGGATCCAGCAAATAAAGTAAAGAGGGAAGAACAAGAACATCTAAACATTGAGTTGGAAGGTCAGCTTCGCACTCACCTCGTGCGGAAGAGGAGCATCTGTGGACTTACCTTGCAACTCTTTAGACCTCGCATAACATCCATCACGTATGCATCAGTGTATCTAGCCTCTCTTGCAATTGCGTAGTCTCCATCATGTCCAGACTCTCTCAGAGCCGAAGGAGTCGCGTTGTTGAATCCCTTTTCTTTGATAGCGATGTGAGTCACTTGGAGAGCGTCGATTATGGCAGAACCTTCTGGAGGAACCTTGACGTATTTCTTCTGTCCGGAGATAAAAATAGCAGCAGAGATAATTATGGCACTGTGGCTATCAGCGATCGCAAATGCCATTAGACTTTCTAGCTCTTACATGAGTGGGATAAGGTATGCCAGCCAGAACGAATGGTGTGCCTCGACGTTGACAGTGATCAATGGCGACAATGCCCCGATGTTGACAACCCAGTAGAACCTGTACCAGTGTTAAGAACTCTAAGATGTTTACGTAAAATACGGTGCGGAGACGCTTACCACATGAAAAGTCTCTGGACTGTTAGTTCAGGGTCGACCAACACTTCTTCGCCTGACTTCAAAGTTCTGACCACGAGGTGCGTGTTCTGGTATTGTTCTGCACACATCGGCGTTACGTTGGCCTTGATACCGCCTGTGCCGAGTCCAATCGTAATCATAGCTGCAATTAAACCGCCAAATCCCGCACCGTTTGTGATCGAAGATGGTGTAGAAGTTGTGACGAGAATGACGAGGCCGACGATGTACACGGCACACGCCGCAAGAATCGCCTTGAATTTTCCAAGGTACTGGTCTACCATCCTCATTGTTAGCGGTACAAATTCGAAACAAAAGTCAGGTCAAGACCGAGAGTGAGTTCCAACCTACCTGCGATGATGGCTCCAATCACGGTGGATGCGTAGGCCCAGAACTTGAAGAAGTTACCCAATGCTGTAGCTACTGCTTGACCCCGGCCGAGGGCCCCAGGCAGATCGGATGTAGGATCATAGGGATTGCTATCGGTTATCAGAGTCATTCAATCTCTCAAACACGCGCACTTCAATTTGATATCGTGTTCATGCCGTCCTTACTTGATGTAGTTTTGAATTGGGCCACTAAGTCCGAAGTACGTGAACCTCTCTCCGAGCTGAGAACCTGTGTTAGATCTTGTAATGCTACTAAGCCCTGGGATTTAAAAACGTACCTCAACAACTAGGATCAGCAGGGCGACAGTTGGGAGTTTATCCGGGACTCTTCGCAGACCTTGCCATTGTTGTGCAGGCAACTTGAGAGGCCCATCGGGTTGCACTTGTGCCTCTTCTGAGCCGGTAATGCGATCCTTAGTATCGGCCATCGTGGACGCTCAACAATAGTGCATATGGAATCTGAAAAAGGCAATGGTTATTGGTAATCGAACGATATGACCCAAAAGGTTGGCATATCCTGAAGTCATATACATGACCTTGATTCTCATCCCGATCATTGACGCTGCGAGTCTTGGTTCCCTAGTTCCTTGACTCGATCCGGCGCGGAGGATAAAGCGGGGTCTCCCGGACATGGACAAGTATCGTCAGATACCACGAAAGATAACGCTGGGGCATTTTCCCAAGTTCTCATTGGTGGCGTTCTCTGGCCTATCATTGACCATACACCAGGAAGAACGCCGCCAATGAAGTCCATCACCGTCATCAAAATGGGGATTTCGGCCGTGGTCTCCATCAAGATCGGCCATTTGAACGCCGCCAATGGTGTGTAAACTCGGCGGCAGACGGGAATGAGGATGAAGAAAGGTCCTCCGATCCGGAGATAGAGGCCCGATTGAGAGGTAACGTGGATTGATATCAAAGTGATTGTTTCTTCAATGCCCTCACTGTCAATGTTCGCTGACGGGGTTTCAACCTACCAAATTTTGATTTCCGTAAATCGATTAGACTTGCTCGACTATGACTGTTACAAGGGGAGTCAGAGACTCACAGAAAACGCCAGAGCCAGCCGCTGGTAGACTTGCTTTTTCCGCAACCGAATACCCCGGTATCGACCCTCAATGGGTTCAACTATGGAACGAGCACGGCGGATCAATGGTGAGAGCGGACGAAGTTGCACTTGAGGAATATCGAAAGGATCCGGCCAAGTACAGTTTTACCCATCCAACATGCAAAGGTTCGCTTCTTTCCATCGTAAAAGCGTGTCAGGATTGATGTTAAGAAGTAAACTCATAGGCCCAGAAGTCTTCCATGTAGAAGACCGAAAGGTCCCTGTGACTGCACCTGTTGGGAAGGTATCCGTAAGAATATACTCACCTGAGGGCCCCGGTCCTTTTCCAGTACATCTCAACTTTCATGGAGGTAAGAGAAAGTCCGACTGATCTGACGAAGCTGTGCTCATATTACACTCACAGGTGGCTGGGTACTGGGCGGGCTCCAGAGCGAGGCAGCATGGTGCCGCCATATTTGCAATAAGTCCAACATCAAAGTCATTGATGTAGATTACCGCATGGGACCAGAGCACAAGTTTCCGACCGCCATCTACGATTGTTGGGACGTGGTTAAATGGGTTAGTACTGCCTCGAGCCTGGTCTCACAGCTTTTCAACTGATATACAGTGATACAGGCAACAAAAAACGCGGATGGGTTAGACATTGATCCCACAAGTGTTTCTTTCGGCGGGCTTTCGGCAGGTGGCCAGATGTCAGCGGTACTTGCTCATTTTGCAAGAGACGAGGCCATCACGGTTAAGTTGCATCTCATGATTGTTCCAGCAACCGACATGAGATACTGCCACAAAAGCATCAGGCAGCTCAACGAGTCAAATTGCCCATATGAGAGCGCTCGCTTGTACCGAGATCTTCCTTGGGGGCCTCTTGGCCGAGAACAATGGTTTTTGAAGTACTGGCTCGGGGAAGATGATGGTGAGGATATAATGAGACACTGTATTTCTGGAAGCACGCGCTAATTTCATGAACACAGACGAACAAGCACGACTACTCGACGATTGGATCCTGACGCCGGTACTCGCGCCAAACTTTGCTGGGTTGCCGCCTGCACATATCATCACTGCAGAGTTTGACTTGGAAAGGGACGAAGGAGAGTACTACGGGAAATTACTAAAGGATGCAGGGAATGAGGTTTCGATGAAACGGTACACAGGGGTTCCTCATGCATTTACTCACTACAACCATCCAGAGCGGGGTCTTTCTAAGAGTTTTGAGTTCATCGACGATACGGTTGAACTACTTAGGGCAGTGCATTATGAGAGCTGAGAGTTAAGATCTATAAACTAGAAAAGAGTGTTGAGACTTGCTGTTCTTAAGACTTCATTGCATTGGGCAAGTGGCCGAGATCCAGATATCTCGGACGACTGGAAAGTATGTGAACGACGGTGCGTACTAACTATTCGATGACTGGAAATCTTGACTGTTTTCGATTGATATCACAAAGCGAGGAAGCAAGTGGAAGACGTATATAGTGAAAAGTGGCTTGATTTCTCTAAGTGGAAGTTCCGTATAAGGGTCGTATCTATATACCGTACAAGACGGGTAATCGGCTTGTAGAAAGCGGTATCGTACGGCAGCAATCGGCAGCACCACGTGTGGCGCTGCGACAATTGATGTTATGGGCATCTTGTTATTTGACTCAACTGCTATTTGGCTTGGTCATCTCTATAAATCTCATTGCGACTTGTCTATCAGCTGAAATGAGAACAAGGATGTGCTTCTTGGTCTCAAAACAGGCGGCAAATGGAAGTCACGCTTATCGGTGAATCTTGCGGGCCAAGAAAAGGCTCTCTCGACTTTGCGAGTGGCTTCACATCATTATCAATGAGACTGACAAGTATAGATATGGAATGAAGGTTACGTAAAGCCGGTGTCCTTGAGAATGGTCTCGGCGAGCGCAGACGGCGTCGGCTTATGAGTGGGCCCGATTCATCAATGCCGCCAATCAATTTCGACGCCGTCACGATGTCGACGAACTGTCCCAAGTGCTTCGGCGGGAAAGTCTGGGTTGTTAACGATAGTCATGTGATGACGAGCACAAGTTTGATGGCCCAGTAAAAGCCTTTCACAATGACTGCAGTGAGTCGCTAGCTATTATGAAGGACGTACATACATAATCAGGGAAGTACAGACAGCTTTTGGACGAAGGGTCGAGTAAAGCCATACTTCGTCAGTGAGACCTGACTCAAGATGGCAATCCAAATGAGAAATGATCCCATTGTTATCATAGGGTAGGTGAACCGGCTGTTTCCTCCAGGTTAAACACTAAGGAAGCCTTGCAGAGCCGGTATCATTGGGCTAGATATAGCCTTGGTCCTCGCTCGAAGAGGATTGGGCCGCCGAATCACGGTCATCGCTGAGCACCTCCCTGGAGACACGTCAATCAACTATACATCTCCGTGGTAAGCGCCACAGATGACGAGGGCTGAGGCAAAGAGAAGATTTGCTCTAATGCTTTTGTCCAGGGCCGGCGCAAACTTCTCGGCAATATCGGGTAGTGATGAGAATGCCTTGCGTTGGGACCGCCTTGGATACGGTCATTTGACTCAGTTGGCCTCTACCGCCAGCAAAGACTCGTTTGTTTGGCAAACACCGTCCATTGAGTACTGGGATGAAAGTGTTTCAGATGACAAGATCAAGTCAATGTCAGAATATCTGGAAGATGTGAGTTTCATGGCGTTACAAGGATTTGGGTACGGCTAACTTCTCATAGTTCATGGTAATCCCTGAGAATGAGCTTCCCGAGGGAGTGAACTTTCGTGTCTCCTTTACCACCGTGACTATCAACGCGCCGAAGCACATTGAGTATCTTTTTCGCCTTCTCAGAGACGAATAAGGAGTTCTCTTCGAGAAGCATAAGCTCCTAATTATTCGGTCTGCGTTCTCTCGCCCGGATACTAGGGTTGCTTTCAATTGTACTGGCAACAGCTCAAAAGACCTGTCAGGTGTTGAGGATTCCAATTGTTATCCGACCCGAGGCCAAATCGTGTTGGCCAAGGCCGCTCATGTGCAAACAAATATTATGCGACACGGCAGAGACTATGAGACGTACATCATTCCAAGACCCTGGTCAAACGGAAATGTAGTTCTCGGAGGATATATGCAGAAGGGTGTTGGATGACTCTCTTTTCTTGTCCCGAATCTCGGCCTTGAGGACTTTTATCGCTGACGTCTGTTGTAGAACGAGTGACACTTTTGCATACGAGACCGATTCCATTCTGCAAAGAACATCTGCTCTTAGCAGCGAGCTCACCCAAGTCGAGCCAGAGGTGCTCGCTAGCTTTTCCGGTCTTCGGCCTTCGCACGAGGGTGGTGCCAGAGTCGAGCGGGTCGAGCTGATTGTTGATGGCCAGATGCGTGTTCTTGTACACAACTACGGGGCGAGCGGCACGGGCTTCCAGGCGGGATATGGCATGGAGTTGGAGGTTGTCGAAGCCATTGAAGATGTTCTGCAAGGCATTGCGCAGAATAATACTGGGGCTAAACTTTGACGTTTCGACATCAATTCGAGTTGATACTTTAGTCACTGTAGCACAAGCCCATAGAAAGGACATGCATTCATGCAGAATCCGCGGCTTTGAATGCTGCTTCGATGTGCTCCTCGAGATGGAAGACGTTGGCAAGCCCGCGCCAAAAAAGAGCGTCGATTCTCAGTAACCCCAGGCGGAGGAACGAAAATGACGCCACTTTCAATCGAAGACTCTTCCGTGTTGACTGCAAATCAGTAATCCAATCGAAAGCCTCTTGATAAGTATGTGAGGAGATAGCCATTGTCATTTGAGTGAAGCAAATCGAGGAAATTATGAGCTGAGTCCAAGATGGCCAGAACCAGTTGTCTGTGTCTGAGCTTAAGCTCTTCACGACATCGGAAAGACCGCGAGTGCAACCTCTCATGGCTTCTCTTTGCTCTTCCATCGGGCTTGCCCTTTCGTCAGATGCGTCGTAGCCTGTTGAGCCTTGGACAAGTACTGGACGAAGTCCAGCCCGCAAGATGATCATGCGAATGTAGAGGTGGGCAAGACGTTGAGAGTTTGTTGTCGAGTCAGTCAGGATTACGACAGAGGAAAGACTTTGAAGTAAGGGTTTCGTCAAGACACAAGTTTTATCATCGCTCTTTGCCAAGTCATTGATAGCGCGGGTTGAACTGTTGATAGCATTAGCATTGTGGGGGGTAAGATCAAAAAAGACGCACCTCTTACAAAAGGCTGGTGAGTGCCGAGTTGAGAATTTCAGTTACGGCGGAGAACTGTAATAGCTGCGTCTCGTCTTGATCCCGCATTCCGGAACCAACATAACTTTCATGTTCGACCGCGGTAATGAGCCAGTTGTCTCGGTGAATCAGTGTCGGTGACCCCTGAACGCAGGCTGTCCATGTATCGACGGCAAATATGCAAAACGATAGCCTCTGCCGTTGAGCCTTTTGCCAATCTGGCATCGACCACCCCGAGGGATCCAGATGGAGACCTAGTGTAGTTGCGCAGGCAACCAGCCTCCCCACAATGTCCCGTCTGTATACCGTATCTGCGACAAGAGGATCTGCAGATGGACGTAAAGCAAGGAGCAAGAGAGTCTGAGCAACCACTATGCTCGGTGAGTGGACTTCGAAGATGAGAGCCTTGTTGATGATTTGGGCCAAGGCAGGATAAGGAGGTTTGTCATATGCAACGTCGACACTCAGCTTATCGTCATGAAGCGCAAAAGGTAAAGTGATAGAGTAGATAGCGGCAAGGAGATGCGGAGATGATGAAGATGGTTCTACTGGTTGTGCTATCGACAAAATGGGCCAACGGGGCTGGATGAAGTCCCAGAAGAGTTTGATGAGACGCTGACCGACAGCGACTGGAATGATGTCTTCTAGTTCCTGTCTGTTCACAATGCCTTCTGGATGGTAGGAGCCAGCCTCTTGTCTGCGACGAGAGAAGATGGATTGCTGTGAGACGAGAAAGTGACAAGGCACTGGTTGGTCTTGCACCGAGTGAATAGCAAGCTCCTTGAATCCGAACATGCCGTGGTCATCAAATCGATAATGACGCAGGAGAAGAGGGTCCATGTCACCGCTGAGACCTAGCAATTGCGGGTTGGCACCAGGAGGATACTCGGCCTCCTCCTTCGAGTTTGACTGACGAGGTGTACTCATCCACACGGCTGAAGGTGTGCTTGGAGCCTGCGGGCTTCGGAACATGGCTTCGAATTCGGACTGGGTCGTGCTAAAGTTGAGGTCTCCAGTATAATTTAACTGTTCAAGCTCCTTGTCTGGAGACTGCGAGAAAAGTTGTGATGGGCTTGGCATTGTCGTCGCTGATGCAACCATTCGTGAACCAACATGAGATAAGCTCGACCCGTCGCCTGTATTAGGGCCGTCATCGGCCGTCAACAGCCTCTTCCTTGGTGCAGCAGCCTCGACGAAAGTACACTGTCGGTTGTGTGATACGCAGAGGCGGCATGGTGGCGCTTGGTCAATCCGACAGGCTGTCTTGCGGGAGCGGCAAAAGTCACACGGGCGCTGGCGCTTGCTCATATATCTTCGCTGTTGACCAGACATGCTGCTGAGATGACGCTCAACGCGTCGTGGCTTTTCAACAGCAAGCAACTCGTTGATCAGGCTGCCAGGGAGCTTGCTTATAAACCATCTACAAGGACACGATGTAGAAGCATCGAGTTGGTATCAAAGCCATTGTTGGACAAGATGGAGGCGAGGCAGAGCATGTGGTTGATGTCTCGCCCGGCCCGAGTGCGGGGCGTGACAGGAAGAAAATGCTTCTCTAATCAACAACGCGTGTGGATCACGGGTAAACCGAGTTTGATTGTGCAGCTGGCACCGGCTGGCATGCTGCCTATCCGAAAGCCTTTCGGTATTAACAGAAGACATTGAACATCGCAACCAAACGCAAGACCAAGCGGAACTTTGAAATCTTGTTTCAACTTAGAGTGACCGGATTCGATCTCATTTGTATCTCTTTCAGGCATATATCTCAAGAGAATCCGGTTTATTCAAAAGAGAAACTTAGACTCAGGCCTCCAAGTCATCGTTCAAACTCTTTGACCAAAGTACTAAGCACATTGATAATAATACGGTGCCGATACACCCTGGCAAGTTGAACCAGACTAGAGACAGCAGGTAGTTGTTAGTTTCAAGCATATAGGAACGGGTCTCGAACATGACAAGACGAGCAACTTACGGCGCAGGTGGTGCATCCCGTCCAACCCTGACCACCACATTGCGCATACTTCTGAACAGTACACGACGGCGGGCTTCCAGTACCAGGAGACGTGCCTCCTCCACCTACAGGTGAGACTGGAAGTGTCGTGCCAACGGGACCCTTGGATGCGTCGCACGTAGAAGCGCAACCACTGCATCCAGAACCTGCCGTCTTCGTGGTTCCGATCGAAGCAACGGCAGGGCCGGGAACCGTGTATCCCGACAGCTTTGCATGGATGTTGACAGCAATGCCTGGGTCGCTCGCCTTGTACGCACCGGGAAAGCTGACTGTCGCGGGCTTTGCCGTTCCCGTGCCGCCCAAGACGGAAAGTTGGAAGCAGGTCATGTAGAGCTGCGCTCCGCCCGATGGACCGGCCGCGTGTAGCGCGATGACTTCCGCGCGTAAAAGGTAGTCGCCGTCGGCGATATCTTTGCTAATGGGAACATCCATCTTACCGCAGCAGGTGTTGAGGTCTTTGGTGCCCCAATTATCGTCGTCACCGGAGCCAGAGCCGGACTTTGCGGACCAGCCGTCTTGGAAGATCTTGAACCAGCCCGAGGAACCGTCGGCTGCGGCGGCGTTGTCGACTTTGCTGAGGTAGACTATGACCGGACCGTAATGCGCGCCGCCAATGGCTTCGTTCTTGCAGCTTCTGTCGCCATTTTGCTGTTGGGCCTACGTATCAGTGATGATCCGTTCGTTGCTATTAAGGATCTGTAGCATTACCTGATGCATCTCAATGGTGACTGTTCCACCAGCCTTGACAGGGCATTTGGCATTCACGCCACTTGTTCCGCCGACGTTGCATCTGATTTCGTTACCAGCGACATTGGTGACAGGCGAGTTGCTCTGAGGCAATCTTGCACACTGCGAGCCTTGAAGGGGAGTCAGTCATGGTGCCATTTACATCGTAAAGGTAGAGACGTATCATGTCAGTTCCATCGACCCAAAGTTGCTGGAAAGTGGCATGGGCGGCAATTTGTCTGCCGGCGACCGCTACGATCGCTGCGGAAATGTTCCACTTCATGGCGACTTTAGCTGATGAGCTCAGTAAGTATCAACGGCAAAGAGGCTAATAGTCAGTAACTTGCGAGGAAGACAATTTTGCAGTCGGAAACCACTTTCATTCATATATAATTATCGATCTGCTCGTTGAGTCCTTATTGGACGCACCGTAAGCGGGCTTCAAAATGTTCCTCATTCCTCTAATCTACCAACGTGAACTATTCTCATCTTTGTTCAAATTTATCCTCAGCAAAAGAACTTCAAACATCCATGGAACATCCCGAATATGGGATCGGCCCTTCCTTTTATGAATTATTGGTCCCGTGGGTTACTGGCCCCGGCTAGGCCGTCTCGGCATATCTGTTGACCCAAACTTCAATGTCTATAGCCCCACGGAGTCAACTTTGGCATATGAAAGCATTGGCCACGAGCAAAGCGCTGTCATATTGTTGTAACATTGGAGCATCCACCAGCACAACGTTGCAGTCCAGAATCCATATAGCCGGTTGGCCGGTAGAAGTCACCGGCCACATACCTTCCGTAATCGCCGCAACCCGATACAGGATACTTAGGACTGGTTCTTTCGGAAGGCACTCAAAAGATTGTTCATCTGTCGAATATTATTGAGGCCGTCTCAGCTAGTATGCTCTTCAACTTGGCGGTGGCTGATGTTGAAAAGTACCCAAGCGAGATGTGACAAGCAGGAAAATAGTACTCAAATAGCAGAGAACACGTTTGAGCCAACTTAGGTATCTGACATTACTTCGTAAACGTACATACATGTATTCATATGATATTAAAGTGCCATCCACCTCAAAAACAAAACAATACCGGACCTCTGACCTCTGAGCTATCAATGCGTGAGCAAGGCAGCTAAAAACAAACCAAGTCTGTTCTACAATGTGAAACCAATTAACCTGATAAGCCAACGAACAAAGGCTTTCATGACGGGCGTTGCAGGTACCGCAAGATCTCCGGGTCCTGGCTCGGCGGACACTTCTTCCCATCAACCCCGATGGAAGTCAACAAGATAGGGTCCTCCACCAAAGTCTCTGGATGGACTTCGAGGCCATAGGACAACTCTACCTTGGCACAACGCGCTGCATCGACCAGCGCAGGCACATTGATCTCATTATCTCCAGTGCCCGCTTTCGCAGCACGAATCAAAGCCTCCCTCTGTGCTGCAGGTATACTCGACACACGCCCTGCAAGCTTTGAGCCTGGCGGCGGGGTTGAACTGCCCCATTCATAGTTCATTGGCCGTAAGAGCGCGGCGCCTGTCTGTAGGACCCAGCTCTGGGCCGCCCCCATGTCCTCGACTTCCTCCTCAGCTTTCTTTCGCCACTGCAATGGGAGAACCTTGGACAGCACGTGAAGCGTGCTGAGGAAGCCTCGTTTGACTGCCTGGAAGAAGCCGTACACGTACTCATCGGGAACCTGCCGTATCAAAGCACCCAGTGGGATCACGAGGACGCCAAACAGCATCGACCATCCCCATTGCGCACCATTGAGAGGGCGGGTGTCGAAAGCCTGACCACCCTTCCAGATGATGATCATTTGCCCGGCCAGAGTGGCGCACTGCACCCCAATGAACCAGGGGTTGCGGAGGACGCCCTGGTACCAGATATTGAGCTTGTTATCGACACGACGGCAGTTGTGCTGGTTAAAGAACTGCATCCAGACGTAGATGTTAAAGATCATTGTCTGCAGTGCCTCCCGCTCTGCGGTTGTAGTGGGATGGAAGAGTTGGTCTCCCGCATAGTGGAGGGTGAACATGACTGCCAGCTGGTAGATTGCCTGGCCCAGGATCATCTTCCACATTGTGATATTTACGATGGGTGCTGTGCGTGGCTCTGGCCTACGTTTGAGGAAGTCCGGTGAGGGATAATCTGTTGCCAGACCGAGCGAGGCGAAGATGTCCATGATGAGGTTGATGAAGAGAAGTTGAACGACGGTGAAGATGGAGTCTCCTGCCAATTCGGACACAACAGTCAGAGTGCCGGCAGTGATGTTGATTGTGAATTGGAACTAGAGCCCTGTTAATATCGGTTGCGTTGACTCAAGACCTAATCTTACTTACTTGAAGGAACTTCTTGACAGCTGTATTCACCGTGCGACCCCATACCAAAGCCTTAACGATCGAGGCAAAGTTATCATCAAGCAAAATGATAGACGCAGCTTCTTTAGCGACTTCGGTTCCTTGGATTCCCATGGCAAAGCCTACATCCGCGGCCTTGAGAGCCAACGCGTCATTAGTGCCATCGCCAGTCACGGCAACTGTCTCTCCCATTCCTTTTAGATGGGTTACGAGCAGGAGCTTATCTTCCGGGCTAGATCTCGCCAGCACCTGGAGCCGCGGAATGACCAGATCCAGCTGAGCGGGGGTCAGCTTCCGGAACGTCGGCCCATCCATTGCTAAGCCGCCGGCTGAATAGATGCCGCACTCTGATGCGATAGCTTTTGCCGTCAGAAAGTTGTCTCCAGTGACCATCCGCACAAAAACACCGGCCTCCTGGCACTGACGCACGGAATCGAGGACCTCCGGGCGGAGGGGGTCGCGAATTCCAAAGACGCCGATAAATGTCATGTCGGCAAAGTGCTTCTCGAAGTTGATAGAATCGGCATCGTCTGGGTTCTCAAATGGCGCTTCGACTTCCTTGTAGGCGATAACAATCGGTCGAAGCATTTGCTTGGCATACTCGCGGATCGTCGATCGCAGGTCTTCTCGTAGCTCGGTCGTAATCGGCTGAACGGCAAGACCGACCTTCGGTTCTTTGAGGACGTTTGTGCACTGGTCAAAGACGACCTCGGCCGCGCCCTTGACGAGGAGTCGGTGTTTCCCACCGGGCAGCTTTGACATGACCGCCATCCACTTTCGTGACGCGTCAAAAGGGAACATGTTGACGATTTCGTTGTTTACCCTCTCTTCGCCAAGTGTCCCCATGGCGAAGAACTCGCGGCTGAATCTCAGGAGAGCAGTCTCGGTGCTCGTCCCCACGAAGCCGGCATCGTTCGGATTATCACTCTCGAATGAAGTGGTGTTCAGCGCAATGCTGTTCTTCGTCAGTGCTCTCACATCGCTGCTCAAGGATTCCAGCAAAGCTTTTGGGTGCTCCTGGTCTGAGGCGTCGTCAGTGCTCGGGTCCTTCTTCACATCACCATTGCTGATTTCTCTCGGCGCGTCACCGAAGCGCTCATGGAGTCCGATCCTGCCAGCGACGACCGTCATGTTGTTCTGTGTCAATGTTCCCGTCTTATCCGAGCAAATGCATGTGGCATTACCCATGATTTCACAGGAACGAATGAGGCGGACAAGGTTCTTGTCCTTGAGCATTCTGGTCGTGGCAAAAGCGAGAGCGAGGGTAACTGCTAGAGCTAGACCTTCGGGCACGGTGATCACGACAACAGTGACGGCTAGGATGAGAAGTTTGAAGAATGTCTCGGCCTTTTCAGAGGCGGTTCCTCCCATGGTCGGGAGCCCGACGAGGAAACGAATGAACAGGATGAGGAAGAAGATGATACCGGCAATCGCACCAAACGTGATGAGCTGCTTTGCCAACTTTCCGAGTTTCTGCTGCAGGGGGGTTTCTTCGACGTCCTCTCTCAACGACATCAAAGTTCTACCATATGTCGAGTTGGTTCCTACCGATGTCACCAAGTATGCACCGACACCGCCAGATACCGTTGTCCCGCTGAGAATGAAAGGGTCAGTCGCCGAAGATCGGTGGGCATTCTGGTTGAGGATATCGCTTTCGCTAGGCACGTTCTTGTGTACAAGTTCAGATTCGCCCGAGAGAGAGGACTCATCGACCTGAATGCCGGAGCCCTGAACCAGCACCCCATCGACGGCAACGACATCTCCAGTCTCAATGTGCATGATTTCTCCAACCTGCACGTCGTAAACGGAGATGTTCTGTGTCTTGCCAGACCGTATAACCTTGACATCTCTTTGCTCTTTCCTCTTGTTGAGCTTCGCGAACCTGGCGTTCTTCTGCCAGTCCGTGGCAGCACTTGCGAATACAATGACCAAAATAGCCACCACCACCGTGACACCATCCACCCATTGAATATTCGGCTCGTCATCAGATGCGTCTACTGTTTCGTAGATACCAAGCGCCAAAGATATCGTGGCGGAGATCGTGAGGAGGAACATGAGTTTGTCGTTGAACGCGATCCATGCCAGCCTCAAGAATGATTTTTGTTTTCGTTTCGGGAGTCTGTTCTCGCCATAGATGCGTCTCCGGTCGGTATAGCCCTGGGCTTCATGTTGTATCAGGTCTAGGTCCAACTTGATACCGTGCTTGTGTTGTGTCGATGAAGGTAGAGGTGTGATTGTGGCAGCCCGCTTTGCCTCTCCTGCAGCGACAGCCTCCTCGAATGATATCGTGCCCTCGAGGCTTGTCTCATCTACACCAAGTCCAGCGGCAAGATCTGTTCGCAAGCCAGCTGCAAGGCCGGGAAGACCACCGAAGCGTCGGAGTGCTGATAGGTTGCGCGCAGTGATGAGCTTGTGGAGTTGGGTCGGCGTGAAGGCGAATCTGTTGTTCTCGACGATAGCATCATCGCGAAGGTCCAATTCCTTTTCGTTATCTTCCAGCTGCCGGACGAATTGATTGCTGAATGGGTCCTTTGATGAGGTTTGGCCTGTATCTAGTTGGCGCGGCGCGGCGGCCGAGATCTCATCGGCCATCGTCTCGTGCCTCCAGTCGCCAGGAGAAGTTTGTTTGGACAGCGATGGGCGTGACAACAGAGAGATGTCCAAGGTCAGAAAGGGCAAAAATTGACGAGGAGAAAAACAGAGACACGCAGCGCCAGTGTGTCCATAATTCCTTCAACAGCAGGGGGGAGACAACAGTTGGTAATATGTTATGGTCATCAGGAGCCAACCTTTGGGGCAACGACATGGATCTGAGAGCCGCGTCATTGCATCTTGGCGAATCTCACATTCGTGCCGAGAGAAATCCAAGGCTTCTCTCGGCACGCTATGAGAATGTTTACTGGTTGGGGTGGGTGGACGATGTCTGGGACTAGACTCGTTGCACAAGCCTTATGGCCCTGGGTCGTGTGGGATGGAGATCAACGGGCCCGCCAGGCAATTGAATCGGATCTGTTTGCAACCGTCCGGCGTACGGTGGCACATGTACATCGGTCAATCCGGGGTTGTTTGCCTCTGAGATGGCATTCGGGCGAGAGTGAAGCGGAGATGCGTGGTCTTGGGTGACTCTTCGGCCGTTCGCGGTGGTCATCCGGGGCACTTTGACGCCGTCTTCTCGGTGTCGGCGTGGCTGTGTTCTTCGGAGGATGCGAAGGAGATGTAGATACTTTCAAGGAACGTCTGGCCTCAAAGTTGACTTGGCCCAGTTATGTCAGCGGCTGTTCGGCCCTCAAGCGGCTTGGCGTGTCTAGCGAGAGACTTGGCTTTGCCCCCCCATTGACATTATCCAGGGTCTTGTTTGCACGATGTTTTGTTTCGTAGTCTTTGTTTATGGATAGCGTGAGAGTGTTGTGTGAGTGTTAATTCGAAGAGAACGTGTCTTGATAGTTGCACATAGGTGAGTTGCTCAAGTAAGGTAGACTAGGGCACTCTGCTTGCTATTCACACCCCAAACTGACCTCACGTTGGCTCATCGAGGTAACGTCCAAATAAGCTCCATATTTAGTTCTTACAAGGGTTTGGCTTGGGGAATTGGAAAACATGGAATGCTGGACTGATTTCGTCTTTAGTCTAGGAGGACCTGGACTAGCAATGCAACGGGTCGAAAGTGTGAATACCTTGTTTGGGGGGTCGGAACATTCCTATCAGGTTCAAGTAACGTTGACGACACCCGTTACACTAGATTGACTGGTACCATTCAACGAGTACTTCATTCAATATCAAGTTTGATCTGCACCATTCATCGTGTAATCACCAGACCCGTCCCAAATCTTCATGCTGTTTCAATCGAAGACAGCTGCAAATGCATTTGGCCGTCGGACAATGAGTTGGCGTTGTCCGCTCGGATTAGACGTTATGGTCACTAGCGCTCGGCCTCGTGCAGATGTAATGAAACCTACAGCACGATGTACGGCGGCCGCAATCTTGAACATCGACATCATCATTTACTCAACCTGTGCTTCGGAATATATCGCAGCATCTTCACATCACACCCGTATCTTGCCGTCTCAATTGAACTCAACAATAATGGCTTCACCAATCCGTAACGTGGCCATCATCGGCGTAAGTCCTGTTCTCAGTTCTCAGTTCTCGCAGGAGCCTCCCCTTAGAGTGAGTATGCTCATGATCAAAGACTAAAGCTCCACACCTTAGGCAACTGGCCAGATGGGCTCTCAGATAGCCAAGACCTTTCTCAAGTCCGGCTTTAGTGTCACAGCCATACAGCGCTCCGAATCCGCCAACACCGTTCCCTCGGGAGTCAAGTTCATCAAACTCGACTTGAATGATGTTAGCGCCCTCACTACAGCTTTTGAAGGCCAGGACGCGGTCATCTCAGCTGCGCCGGACCCCATCGTTTTGGAGAACCAGAAGCCATGGATCGATGCAGCCGTCGCTGCCGGGGTGAAGCGCATCATCCCTTCCGAGTACAGCACCAACGTGGACTCGCCGCTCGCCGAGGGCCTGCCCATCGTCGTCGACAAGGTCCGTACTAGACGCTATCTCATCGAGCAGATTTCCCAGACCGGCAATAAGTCGAGCTGGATGAGTGTCAACAACGGGCCCTTTTTTGAGCTCGTTCTTGGCTTCGGTGGGCTGGGTCCAAACTTCCGGAGCAAGACTGCTCGGTACCACAATGGCGGCGACAACTTGATCGGAACAACGAAGATCTCGGATGTAGCTGAGACGATTGCCAAGGTCTTCCGTGATGAGAGAGGGCTGTACAAGGAGGCTGAGAATAAGTCTTTGTACATCCATTCCGCTGCAGTCAGTGAGAAGCAGTTAACGGAGATGGCGGAGACGGTGACGGGTCAGAAGTTTGAGGTGCAGAACTTTGATGTTGAGGAGGTTTACCAGAATGCCAAAGTCAAGTTTGCCGAAGGCGATAGGTCGGTCTGGATTGACTTTTATTATCAGATGATGTATGGAAAGGGGTACGGAGGTAGTGAGAGCTTCCAGGAGATGAGTTGGAACGACAAGGTCGGGTTAAACACCATGAGCAACAAGGAGATCGAGGATGGTCTCAAAAAGGTGGCTCAACAGGCAGGTTTGATCTGATCAGTCGATACATGAGTCAATAGAGATGTGATCGTGTTGTAACATTCTTCCTAGTCGAACATGCATGGCTTCAATCCTAAAACCAGCCTGAGATCCTTTAACCAGTACGCCGCCGAACCAAAGTGACATTACCGTAACCCCTCAGAGCTTCGAACGACCCCTCCAAGCATGTCCCATCTCGTCCTTGAACGTAGCAAGCTCATTTCTCTTGCTGTCGCCGCCGTGGCTGACCTGAACAGGCTCGTCAAACACAGTCGTGCTCTTCTTCTCCTGTCTCTTGTCCGCATCAATGTACTCCCGCTCTCCCTCGCCGATATACAACTGACGAGGGCGCCAGATCTTGACACCTCCCTTCTGCAGCATCTGCTGCCTCCAGTGCGCCAACCAGCCAACGCAGCGGGGTACGGCGAACAGGACCGGGTAGAAGTCGAGCGGGAAGCCCATGGCCTGGTAGATGAGACCAGAGTAGAAGTCTACGTTGGGGTACAGGTTGCGCTTCTTCATGAACTCGCTCTCGCGAGCATACTTTGCAAGCTCCAGCGCCGTGTCGAGGAGCTGGTTGCGACCCGTGACTGCAAAGACCTCCTCGGCCAGCTGCCGAATGGCAGTCGAACGGGGGTCGACGTTCTTGTAGACGCGGTGGCCGAAGCCAACGAGCACGCGTTCGCGCTTCTCAACCTTTTGCATAAAGGCGGGAACGTTCTCGGGCCTGCCGATCTCCATCAGCATGCGAATCGCACTCTCGCTGGCGCCGCCGTGGCTAGGGCCGTAGAGCGCGGCACAGCCAGCGGAGACGACGCTGTAGGGGTCGACGAGACTTGAGCCAACCTGCAGGACCGTGGCGGTGGAGCAGTTGACCTCATGGTCGGCGTGGATGATGAAGAGCGCGTCGAGGGCGCGCTCCAGAACGGGGTGAGGCTGGTACTCGTGCCCGCTCAGGTGGTCGAGCAGGTAGAGGAAGTTGCCGGTGTAGGTGAGTCCCTGGGCTGGGCGGTTGAACGGTCTGCCCTGGCGCATGCGGTACGAGGCAGCGGCTACTGTGGGTGCCTTTCCGATGATGCGGAGGATCTGCTTGTCGAGCATCTTGAGGGCCTCGACGTCGCCGGAAGCCGCGTTGGTGTACAGCTTCTGGCCCTGCAAACTCGGGTTCGACTCGGGCGCGAAGGCACCCATTGATGAAAATGACGCCTGCAACATGGCCATGGGATGCGTGTCGTAACGGAACGACTTGAACATGCCCTCAATGTCGCTGTGGATGTAGGTGTGGTGCATGATCTCATCTTGCCACTTGTTGTATTGTGACTTCGTCGGCAGCTCGCCGTAGATGAGAAGAAACGCTGACTCCAAGAAATGCGACTTGTTGACGAGCTGCTGGATGGGGTAGCCGCGGTACCGAAGGATGCCCTCTAGGCCGTTGATGTAGGTGATGTTGCTCTGGACCACGGCAGTGTTCATGTAGGCCGGGTCGTAGACTCGGAGACCCTGGTCGGTCTCATCCTCAGCGCGGTCGTTGCCGCGAGCGGCCTTGATCTTCTTGATGTCCGTAGCCAGCACGGAGTTTCTGGTGATGGGCAGCTCATAAGACTTTCCAGTACGGTTATCGACAATGGTCAGCGACTGGCGCGGCGCGCTGGTTGCGCCACGTGGCGCGTTCTTAGCAACGGTGACCATTTTCCGAGGAGAGACTGGGGTGATTCTGAGATCTCAATTGCTGACTTTGAGAGATGAGACGACAGTTTTACGGAATTCAATGGCTTTCAATAGGACGTTGTTTGAGTCCGGGCGGATGGGATTTCAGATGCTACGGACAATGTTCCTTGTCCGGAGAGCTTCTCCTGAGCAGCTGAAAGCTGCGCCAAGACCGTCGGTTGACGTCGGGAGATCGGCAACTGAGCCCGAGTGCCGAGGTTCAACTGCGACTCTCCACGAGTTCCACAGATCCCCAGATTAGTGGCTGAAGCTAGCTGCATTTGCACATGCCAGGGGGTAGGATCATGATCTAGTGAGAAAGCTTCCATCCTGGTCACGGAACCACCAGATGACCATGTCCTCTCTGTCGGACCAGCGGCGTTTTTTGTGCCCTCGATGAACTTGGCATCATTCTCAAGTACAAGTTCTGGTGGTAATGGAGCTGATATTGATGTTTCGTTAAATTCCAATGCATGTGATCGAAAGCTCCGACCAAACGTTACAGGGTGCTTCCATCGATGTACGGGTATTGCTAGAGGTCATGCATTTTGGGTGGTTGAACTTCATAGGGGTTTTGAGAATGGCAGTACCATACAAACCATAGGATATATGTGGGATTTGAGCAGAGGAAAAAGAGAAAATTCTTTCGGTTGCAGACAGTGTTCAATTTCTTGTACCGATTACGGTCGTGATTTGCACTTTTCTTAGGTTTTCTAGAGAGGCTCTTGAAAGTTGAGTGTTAATTATTGAAACATTGGGAACGTGCTGCATGTTGCAACACCACGCTCAGTTTGAACCGCGTAAGTACCTACGCCAATGAGAAGCAACACGAAGGCTTCAACATGAGTAGGTGAGATTATCAAGGCCCACGACCTCGATGATGTCACATCTATGGAGGATCTCCAGTGTTTCATGTGTAAGTTATGAGATGACGATAACTATGTGGGAGGACTAAGAGGTCGCAACAGAATTAAAGTCCTCGTGTTTGCAGCGAGGACCCGGGATGACACTTCATTCAGAGAATTGGTCCTAACTTGGAATGGTTTTTCAAAGCTTGCTGATTCACTTCACTAAAACATTGCGCTCGGTACATAAACTTGAAGATACAGGTACGAACTTTCCGGTTGAGTGCCTTGATTAACCCTGGTCCATGCAAATATCAGAATAAGACTCAGGATTTGAAAGATGCCCAGATTTACAACGGCGACAGGCTTCCCCGCAAACCCGCTCAGTGGATTCATTACTTTTAGCTGTGCAGTTTGGGGGTAAAAGCAGGGTGGCTGCTCTACTCCCTCCGCAATCGCAGATCACCTCCGGATATTCTCACAGCGCACCACACATCACCGCAATTCAACTTCCTTTTTCAATTCATCCTTCCAAAAATCTCGGGCTAATTGATCGCGCAAGCAAGCACGCGCCGACGTCATTTACCAGACTCTTGGGATTGAGGGGAACAACATGCATCTTGAGCACCCTGGTTTGCCCGGATCGTTCTCCGTGTGGAGGAATCGAGACTGGTAATTCTTCCGGGTAAATTGCTACAAAATGTCGCTTGTGCCAGCTCTTGTAGATGTCTGTGGATGCTTGCTCCGAAGTCTTGTGGGTCTGCAAGCCGCACGCAAAAGGTCCTGAATCGAAGGCATCAAGATGATTTTGACACTCCTGTGCACCACTTTGCTACTGGTGGTCGTACTGGGGAGCATCGACCGGTGAGTCTATCTTGGGTGTCCACCAGCGACTCACCGCCCAACTGACATGTCCTAGACAGCGGGTTGTATCTCAATTCAATGTTGTCCGTACTAATTTGATCGATAATAATACCACGCCATTGCAAGTTGGCAATGGCAACTTCGCTTTCAATGTGGATAACACGGGCATGCAGGTGAGAACTAAGTCCAACCAAGCAACTTATATCTCCCAATACTCTTGCTGAAGACTTAAACCTTACAGACCTTCTTGCCCTTCAACACACTTTCAAGCTGGGCCTGGCACAACGATTCGCTTCCAACCAATGGGTACGTTGATCATGTCGCCTCCCAAGATCCTGTCCACAAACGTCAAGTAAACTAACACAGCTCTTACAGCGAGAAGCTTAGCGACTACACAGGCGTTCCTATGCTAACCCATGGCCGAAACGTCTCCTACGATATCCCCGATTCGAAGCTTCCCCAAGTCTCACAATGGCTCATCAGTAATCCTAATCGCATCAATATAGGCCGGATCGGTCTGAAGTTTAAAGGAGAAACACTGTCGGCAGCGGCGATCGCAGAACCAAGACAAGAGCTGGACCTGTGGAGCGGTATCATCACCTCAACTTTCAAAGTCAATGGTAAGGCCGTCAAGGTAGTTACACAAGGCGACTTCGCAACCGATGCCGTTACAATTCAGATCGAATCGGATCTGGTGTCCTCCGGCGACTTGAAGGTCGAGCTCGATTTCCCGTATCCGCCTATTCACACGACAAAGTATAAATACGAAGTCTTCGCCGGCGTGTACGACTTCCCGTTGAACCACACGACTCGAATCGTCAATAGTTGCGGGCGATCCGACCTGGCGCACATCTACCACGAATTGCAGGAGACGAGCTACTATGTCAACCTGCGCTGGCCTCACGAAGCCCCTCTTAACCTCTTACGAGACGAGCCGGAGGGGTCTGATAATATTACTGCTCATCGATACACGCTTTCTCTTGGTGGCGGCACTAATCAGACTTCACCCTCTTTTACCTTCACTGCGGACTTTTCACCCGAGAAGCAGGATCCCCGGCCCCCTGCCGACGTTCAGGAGGAAAGCATCGCTGAGTGGCACGACTACTGGAACGAGGGTGGTTTCGTCGACCTGACATTGTCTTCAAACCCCAATGCCACAGAGTTGCAGAGACGCATCATTCTATCGCAGTATCATGTCCGCGTTAACAGCGCGGCATCCGGTCAATCGCCGCAGGAGAGTGGGCTGATGAACAATGGGTGGTACGGTGCGTACAAACACTCCTGCCGCGTCGTGAGAGATGTGCGAAGCTGATTCTGGCAGGCAAATTTCACATGGAAATGGTCATTTGGCACAATGCCCACTGGGTGACATGGGGTCGAAAAAAGTATTTTGACAACATATTCCCAGAGATTTACGAGACGCTGCTTCCATCTTCTCTCGCCAGAGCAAAATCGCAAGGATGGGAGGGGGCTAGGTAGGCTCACTTCGATTGCAAAATTGGTGGGCCTACAATCTAACAGCACTCGCAGGTGGCCCAAGATGACGGAACTAGAGACGGGTGTCAGTTCCCCTGGTGGAATTAACGGCCTTTTACTATGGCAACAGGTACCGTCTCCAATATCCGGATGGCGCGTTAGTTCTCAGCGAAGCGTCTTCTTCTAACAAGACAGCCTCATCCCATGTATCTCGCAGAGCTTGCGTATCAGTCTTCGCCAGGCGATGAGACCCTCATGTCATGGGATGCAGTCCTGACGGCGACTGCCGATTACATGGCATCGTACGCCTGGAAGAATGAAAGCTCGGGACACTATGATTTGGGTCCGCCGTGAGTCTGACCATCTTGCAGACTGAGACGCAGAAGTCTATGTGTAGTATGCTCATCATGGGACCTTCTTAGTTCATACGGTGTAACTGAGAATACGCCACCGTCACAAACATTGAACTTGGCCTATGAGGTAAGCTTAATCTAGCAAGTCCGCCAAGGCTCCTATCTTACATCGATGCAGATCGCATACTGGAGATACGGACTAGATCTCGCGCGCGAGTGGAAGAAGAGACTAGGCCAAGCGGTTCCCGAAAAATGGACAGAAGTAGCTGAGAACCTCGCCCCACCACCTCAAGTCGACGGTCTGTATGCAGTATACAAGGGGTTGAATAGCACATGGTGGCAAGATCCAGCTCTCAACGGGGACCCGCGCAGTCTCATCATGATGCAGGGGATACTACCAGACACACCAGCCGTCGACCCGATAGTTGCGCTGAAGACGGCGGACAAAGTGTGGGAGGTATGGACAGACCAGAAGATCCGCGGCTGGGGACGGCCGGTGCTGGCTATCAACTCTGCGCGGATTGGGAATCCGGACAGGGCTATTTACCACTTGACTGCGTATGATTACTGGAAGTTTGATGATGCTGGCTATGCTATTCGCGGTGGGGATGGTGAGTTAACTACAGTCTCTGTAATATTGGTATCACTGCTCATCGTTCACTCAGGCGGCACCCCTCCTCCTTTCATGCCCGGAAATGCTGGTTTCCTATATGCAGGTAAGTTGTGACCCTGACGTTAACATGAAGAAACTTGATAGGCTGATGATTGCTAGTGGCGTACATGGCTGCTGGCTGGCAAGGGTTAGAAGGTGATGCGCCTGGCTTCCCACAAGGAGCGGGATGGGTGGTTAAGCAAGAGGGTCTACAGAAGGCACCCTGAAGAGGCTACGTAGTATCGGTAGCTTCGTATGATGAATAAAATGTCAGACCGCTTTACCTCAAAAGGGGGTTTTTAGACCTGGATATGACCTGAGAACAATGGATCTGGCTGTGTGATTTTGAACAGATGCTGGATTACTAGAGACGTACTGTTTGGTCTTCTACCACTCTCTAATCTCTCCGCCGGGTCCAATAAATCCAGGACTAACCCAAGCCTTCGCATCCTTGGACAACTCACGAATTTGCGCCTCATCAATCTCAATACCCAGGCCAGGACCAGTAAGAAGGTCAATATAGCCATCCGTCACCTTCCAGACCTCGGGGTTATGAGTATAACTCGTCAGATCCTGGCCCGTGCTATTGTAATGAATACCCAAACTCATCTCCTGAATCACGAAATTCGGCGACGCAAAGTCAACCTGCGCATTCGCTGCCAACGCAATCGGTCCTAGCGGACAATGCGGCGCCAACGCAACATCATACGCCTCCGCCATGGCCGCGATCCTTCGCATCTCAGAAATTCCGCCGACGTGAGAGATATCAGGCTGGAGGATATCCACACAGCCGGCCTCGAGGAACGGCTTCACATCCCAGCGGCTGTGGAGGCGCTCGCCGAGGGCAATGGGGATCGAGGTGAGGTGGCTGATCTCCTTGATGCCGCCCAGGTGCTCGGATAGCAGGGGCTCCTCGATGAAGAGCGGGCGATGTGGTTCCAGAGCCTTTGCGAGCTGCTTTGCCATGGGTTTGTGCACGCGGCCGTGGAAGTCGACGCCGGCGTCCATGCCGAGGGCTTTGACGGCCTTGACGCGTTCGACGGCTGCGTCGAGGGCGTCGGGAGAGTCGAGCCAGCCGAGGTCTTCTGTGCCGTTCATCTTGACGGCTTTGAATCCCTGCTCCTTGCGTGCTCGTCTGTTGTTGAGAAATCCAATGATTAGAAAGGCTGCGTGTGTCTGAGAGAGAGTGATTGATGGGTTTTATTCACTTACGCCTGCTCTTCCACGTCGTTTGGCCGGTCACCACCGATCCAAGCGTAGACTTTGAGCTTGTCTCTGACCTTTCCTCCTAACAGCTGCCAAATTGGGAGGTTCAGCTTTCTTGCTGTTGACTATTAGTTACGGCATCGAAGATATGGCTGCGGCGAGACTACTCACCCTTGAGATCCCACAAGGCAATGTCAATGCCTGCCAGCGCGCTCATAAAGACCGGCCCACCGCGGTAAAAGGTTGTCCGCCATGACATTTGCCAAATGTGCTCAATGTCGCTTCGTAGGATCAGCAACGTGAAGCTCAAAGATTGGGTAGGTCGACATACTCAGCTTCCATGCCCGAATATCTCTCAAACCAGGCGTCAAGACAGCCTTCCACGGCTTGAGTGTGGCCCTCGAGGGATGCTTCGCCCCAGCCGACGTTACCCGCCTCGTCAGTGATCTTCACGAATAACCACCTGGGTGGCACTCGGAAGTACTCCATCTTTGCGATTTTGCCCATGATGAGCTTTGGTTTTGATGACGTATGGGAAGGTTCGTAGCGAATCTGGAAAGTAGGGAGGGTTTGTAGGCAAAGGTCAAATTGCTGGTCTCAGTCAACTTTGTATGGAAGATGCTCTCGAACGACCAGCTTACTTGAGGCAATCGTGAGCTGATATTACCACTACAAAGCGGAGCTCGACGGAGTTGAACGACGGGAAAGTCGGCATGAAGTCCGGAACCTCTCCGACCCGCCTCCTCAGCCGCCTCTCCTCGTCCGATCCGCCTCCGCATCGCATATCCCTCCCCGTCGGAGAAGGGAGCATGGGTATTACCCGGCCACACGTAGTGGTGGAGAAGGGTGGGATGAGGTGTGCGGGGCTCGGTACACCCTCACCCGAGTCCATCACCAGGATATGGAGGGGTGGTGCGGGGTCTTCGGTCTACGCTTTTCCGGTCGGTGAGGAAACGTGATGGGTGAGTGACGGAAAAGGTTCACCGAGGCAGTTTACAAAGTTCCGGTTGGTCTTATTGGTGGCATGCAGAAACTCTCAAGGTCTATCTCCGGCTCTACTAGAGATTACAACGCTGCGGATACTTGGTTGTCCCCATGGGAATTCACACTTCTATTATTCCATGTCTATGCCTGGCCCGCTCTAATCTTCTTCTGTTGTGCTACCCAGGTCTCTACCGCCTTCTTCAGCGTCTCCGGGTCCGACTCGCCAAAGATGTCTTGACCGAGGCGGGCTGGGAAGTTGTAGCGGTGCTTCCTGTCCAGGGCGTTGATCTTCTCAAATACGTCCTTGGGGAGCTCAAACACTAGTATAAGTCAGTGCCTGTCATATTGAAGGTGTAAACACCAGCTTCCATGATCACGTACCTTCAAAGTTCTTCTCGATTCTCGAGGGAGTAACGGACTTGGGCAACACGACGGTGCCTCTCTGAACAGACCAACTGATGATGAGTTGCGCCGGCTCCTTACCGAGGGACTTGGCCAGCTCAGCGATGGTGGAGTCGTCAACGGCACTGATGCGGATTAGTCCATGTACTTCACATAGTCCCTCGGAAGAGAAGACGCGGGTATCTGCTGGGCGCTCACCGAGGCAGGTTGTAAATGTTGTTAGCGAGGGGGCTGTACGCCGTGACCACAATACCCTGCATTCACAAGCACACAGATTAGCGACATGGAGCCTACAACGGGAATGCAACATCGGAGATATTTTCCGCTCGGCTGGACTCACCTTTTCTTTGGACCAGGCCAAGAGGTCAGGCTGCTGCAGGTACGGGTGCGCCTCGATCTGGTTCACCGCCGGCTTGATCTCCGCCTTGTCCCAGAGATCCTCAATCTTCTCGCGGGTGAAGTTGGAGACGCCGATGGAACGGATCTTGCCCTTCTTGACGAGGGCCTCCATGGCCTTCCACGTCTCGATGACGGGGACATCGATGACGTCGACTGCCTCGGTGACGGGATGCAGGGGGAAACGGGTGACATCGTCCTTTTTGTTGAAGGATACGGGCCAGTGAATCTAATGCACGACATTCTTGCGTTAGGAGAGGGCCAAAGTGGGTGTAATGCAGGACAGAAAAGGTAAAGATGCTTACCAGGTACAAGTCGACGTAGTCAGTCTGCAGGTCGCTGAGGGTGATGTCTAGTGCCGTCTCTACATCCTCTGCCTTGTGGTGGGTGTTCCAAAGCTTGCTGGTGACCTGAGGGACAGGGATCAGCCCTCTGATGCCCGATGCGGTTTCCAGGAGGATGAAAAACTTACAAAAATGTCTTTCCTTGGAACGCCAGAAGCCTTTAGACCTTGGCCGACTTCCTTCTCGTTGTCGTAGACGGCTGCCGCGTCAATGTGGCGGTACCCCGACTTGAGAGCATGCTCGACGGCGTTCTTGACCTCATTGGGTTTGGATTGCTACATTTGCATATGATCAATCAGATGGGAGTTCGATCGTAGCAGGCTGTTCTCGCAGTGCTTACCCAAGTACCCAAGCCAACTGCTGGGATCTCATGTCCCGAAAGAAGCTTGAAAGACTGAGCTAACGACATTGTTGTAGAGCAAGTTGGTATCTGCGGTGATGCTTCCGTGTTCGGATGTAATTCGTACAGACGAAAGTCAGATGAGGAGCAGTTATCCGCGTGCTTTATATTGGTCTATCATATGTCACTCCCAACACAAATAACAAATTTCTCTAGAGCTCTTATATCCCCAGTTTGAGGCTGTCGTCACTCCCATCGAGCCTGCAAGATTTCCGCATCACACAATGAGGGGTGTCTACCACGGTCCGTTGGCACGGAATTGGCCTTATGTAACCCTCTTTTTCCGGTCTTTTCCTCCCGTTCCCCTCCTCCCCCCACTCAACTCTGCAAGGCTTCAAGTAAGACGATGTCCGACAGCCGGTACTCGTCCGTGGGAAACCCCTTGAGGAGCTAGAGACGGTCCAGACGGGATGGTGTCGGGATGTTCCCCGCTCGCTCGTCTCCTTTGGCGCAACTTGACCCCACCCCCGCGTCATCACACCCCGAGAACGCCATCGAACAAGTCCCTCGCGGGATTGCCGAGGGGCACCGAGACCGGGTCTGACACGTTTTCCATCGTGAATGTAAATTCCAACGAGGGGTGAACAAAAACCTCACGACCAAAAGAAGAACATTGCAGCATCGTGATACCCAGAGTCGTCAATCTCAACCCTAATTCATTCCCAAGTGAAGCTCAGTCTCCCACAGCGTCTTACTAGTTCATCACCCTCTCTTTCTCACTCAAATACACATATACACATCACAATGGCGGACGTCAGAGTACCACCCACGGGCGTCTTCGTCCCAGTCCCAACCTTCTTCCACTCGGCTTCCGACTCAGCCGGCGCCCTCCAGCCCAAGGTCGACATTGACACACAAGTCAAGCACAGCGTTTACCTCGCAAAGAATGGCATCCGCGGCCTCGTCCTCCTCGGCTCAACCGGCGAAGCCATCCACCTGAACAAGGCCGAGCGTCACGACCTCGTTGCCGGCGTCAAGAAGGGTCTCGAGGAGGCCGGTTTCCCCGACTACCCCATCATGGCTGGCGTCTTGACTAACGGCATTGACGAGACTCTTGAGTGGCTCGAGGACTACGCAAAGGCTGGCGCCCAATGGGGTCTGGTGCTCGTTCCCGGATACTTTGGCACCGCGGCAAACCAGGAGAACATCAAGGAGTGGTACACTGTCGTTGCTGACAAGAGCCCTCTGCCCATTCTTGTGTGAGTTCTGTCCTGTGAGATTGCGCTGTGCACGCGCGAGAGACACTCAATGCTGATGTGGCATAGATACAACTATCCCGGCGTCACAAACAACGTCCTTGTCGAGCCCGACACGTACAAAGACCTCGCCCAGCACTCCAAGATCGTCGGTTGCAAAATGTAAATTTCTCTCCCAAAGATGGCCCTCCCAGACCTCAGGCATTCTAACGCGATCTCCCGAAACCCACCAGGTCCCACGGAAACGTCTCCCTCCACCTCCAAGTCTCCTCCGACCCGCGCATCGACCACGCCAAATTCCGCGTCTACAGCGGCTTCGGCCAACAGCTCGCGCCCATCGTCCTCTTCGGCGCCGCGGGCGTCATCGACGGCCTCGCCGCCTTCTACCCCAAGACGGTCTCGCGCCTCTTCAGCCTGGCGGAAAAGCGCCCCGTCGAGCAGAGCACCCTCGAGGAGGTGCAGCGCCTGCAGTACGCCGTCAGCCGCGCCGAGGACTTTATCGGCAAGACGGGCATCATTGGTATCCGCGAGGGTATCATTCGCAAGGCCGGCTTCGGCGCGCTCGAGGGCGGGCGGTTGCCGCTCAAGGGACGCTTGGATGAGGGGACTTTCAAGGCGTTGGATTCGCTCTTGTTTGCGGATATTCAAAAGATTGAGGACTCCCTGTAAAGACTTTGTCTTGAGATAGTATAGACGAGTCGGAGCCGGGAGCTTACGACTTGCATGATTGGCCATGATACCAACATTGAGAGCTTGACATAGCCGTACCGTGACGATATTGGTGCCACGGAAAAGCACACTGCTTGTTTCGCATGCCCGTCTCTGTCTCATGGTAGTGTAGTGTTACGCCATGTGGACCTTGATTCCGATGAACCCAGTGGCCGGTCTATTCCCCGTAATCCTCCCTAGTAACGTCGTCCCTCTCCACGCTTCCCCGCGTCTGCCCTGGCGCCGTCTATCCGAGATGTAAGAAATCTAGTGTAAACGTCTGTCTGCTTGCGGAACCAAGCCTGTGTAGACAGGGTGTAGCTACATAGAAAGATGCGTGGACCTACCCGTGTATATATGGAATAATAATAACCGCTACATCAACTTGAAGATGCTGATCTCTCGTCCAACTTCATTAATACTTTTGACCAAGTCAACACTCGCAATGTCTGCCAACCTACCTTCACAGAATACAGAGCTTCAGGCCTCTGGGCCTCAGAGTACAGAACATGGTATCGACGAGTTCAAGCCGAGTGCGACCCAGTTCGAGACCATGGAAGAAGGTGACCCCCAGAAATTCAAGCTTTCCAGGACCGGTGGAGATGTCGCCTTGGCACTCTTCGACAACGTGGGCGATGTGCACGAACCCATCGACCCGGAAGAGGAGCGTCGACTAGTCCGCAAGGTGGACTGGATGATTCTCCCATACATTTCAGTCTGCTATGTGTTTTTCTATGTAAGTCAATATGCCTAGTCCTTTTGCCAAGCACCGCCCCCAAAAGGCTTCATTTTCTGCTAGCCAAGATCCATGTCTAACATGGGCAGATTGACAAAACCACCCTCTCGTACGCTGCCATTTTCGGCATCCAGAGTGATCTCAACCTCAAAGGCACCGAGTATAGCTGGCTATCGTCAATCTTTTACTTTGGGTTCTTGATATGGGCTCTACCTACCAACTTCATGCTCCAGAAATTCCCCATTGCAAAGTATCTCGGCCTCAACATATTTGCGTGGGGTACATTTCTCATGCTCCAAGCTGCTGCACCAAACTTTGGAGCCCTGGCTGCACTTCGTGCCATTAGCGGAGCAGCAGAAGCATGCGCTGATCCTGCCTTTATGATCATCACCAGGTCTGTAAGCCTCTGCCGTTATCATTTTGCACCACCATCCAGATCACGGAATGCTGACAGCTCCCAGCATGTGGTACACACGCCGAGAGCAACCCATCAAAATCGGGCTCTGGTACACCGCCAACGGTATCGGCATCGCCTTAGGCGGCCTTCTAGGCTACGGCATCGGCAACATCAAAGGCGCGCTCGCGTCTTGGAAATACGAGTTCATCATCGTCGGCACCCTGTGCTGCGCGTGGGGCATCGTTATTGCCGTCTTTTTGCCGGACAACCCGATCACGAGCAACAAGCTCACGAACCGCGAGAAGAAGATTGTCGTGGAGCGGTTACGTGAGAATCAGACGGGCGTGGAGAACAAGACGCTGAAGCTCTATCAGGTGCGCGAGGCGTTTACGGACTATAAGTTGTACTTTTTCTTCATGATTGCCTTGTTGCAGGCGATTGTGAATGGAGGAACGTCTAATTTTGGGACTCTTATTATCAAAGGGTTCAAGTTCTCGACGTGTAAGTCCAAGCCTTCAATCTCCCCCGCTCATTCATTTCTTGTCCCCTAACTTGTCGATGTAAAGTGATCACGGCTGTTCTTCAGATCCCATACGGGGCTATCATCTTTATCGCCATTTTAGCTTGCGTCTTCATCAATGACAGATTGCCGCCTAACAACCGATGCTTCGTGTTGGTGCTCTTCTTGTTACCCAACGTCGCCGGGGCGTTTGGCCTCCGCTTCGTGCCTGATGGCCAGCAGGTCGGCAGGCTGATTTGCTACTATGTGAGTTTTCGTGAATGCGTACCTCCCAAAACGCACCATTCTAACAAGTCAATCTCAACTTCAGTTGACCGGATCCATCAATGCCTCGTTCGTACTACTCCTCTCACTCCAGACCGCCAACATCGCCGGACACACTAAAAAGGTTGTCACCTCGGCATGTCTATTTCTGGGATACTGCGTCGGCAATATCGCGGGTCCGTTTTTCTACAAGTCTGACCAGGCGCCCAAGTATGAGTTGGGCATCTGGAGCATGATTGTTGCTCACTTGCTTGAGGTTGTGGTTGTGATTGCCCTACGGTTTTTGCTCAAGTGGGAAAATGATAGACGGGACCGGGTGCAGGGGGAAGTCGCTGAGGTTGATCTGGATGCGACGGCGTTTGGGGATCTGACAGATTGTGAGAACTTGAATTTTCGGTATGTTTACTGATTAAGAGTCAAGTCTGTTAAGTCAAAGACTTTCCATGGTAGAATTTGCGCTGTAGCTGTGCGCTCTGAGAGCAATTCATACATGTATCTTATATCCATTCGAACGATTCATGTTGGTCTCAAAGCCTAAGCTCTCTGTGTCGCGCCTGTCCATGGCCTGTTGTCTACAGGCACGGTAGAAATCGAATCTCTTCAAGCTACATGAAGTGGAATTATAGTGTCTCCAAGTAGCTCGTGTGAGAGCTCGAATCAACTTGTCTGCATTGAGTGTGAGGTACATCGCGTGTCAAAGGGCAATATCGTGGACTTACTGCCCCCGGATAATGATCCGCAAAGACGCGGTTTTAATTCGGGCGTGGTGAAGGGCTGCCGACGCCGGTGCATTTTGCACCGATGGACGACCGCTAAGCCCAGTCAACTCGCGGAGCTTCACCCTCACCACACCTCATCCAATTCTCATTGCGCCCACAAAGACTCACCACGACATCGACTGCAACGCCCTGTTGTGAATCCAGTATTCATCATGTCATCTTCTTCACCTCCCACAAGGCCGCCGTTCTCATCTCTCCCCCTGGACCCTACTGGACCTCCTGGAAACGCATGGGGTCTGTACGGCAAAGACGACCGCTTAGGGGCGCTGAACCTTCTCACCCCCGCAGTCGTGGCCGCCGCGGCAGCATCTGAGATTCAAACCGGCCAACGGGTATCGCTGGACTGGTCGTTGAAGAATCCCTCTCAACCAAGCTTCGACCGGGCGCCGTTTCAATCCAGACTCGTTAATCGAGCTCACCCGAGTGGTGAGAAGAGGACCGTCAATGATGATATCTTACACTTCAACACTCAATGTAGCAGCCAGTGGGACGGCTTCAGGCACTATGGTACTTGCTCATCTCAAGACTGCTAATAAGTGAGCCATGGCACTAACTGCAATGACCCAAGGTTACCAGAAAGCCAAACGATACTACAACAATACGACCCAAGACGATCTGAATAATCCAGAAAATATTGGCATAGACGGCAAGTTTACCTCTGAAATTGAGCATTGATCCTCACTCAGCAACTAACTTACAACGCAGCGTGGGTTGAAAAGGGCGGCATCGTCGGCCGCGGCGTCCTCCTCGACTACGCCAGCTTCTGTGCCCGCCACGCACTGCCCCTCGACGCCTTCACCAGCAGCGACATCTCCCTCGCCCATCTGCACCAGATCGCCGCCGAGCAAAACATCACCTTCCGGCCCGGCGACATCCTCTTCATCCGCTCCGGGTTCACGGCAGGCTACAATGCCAAAGACGACGCCGCGCAAAAAGCCATCGCCGCGCGCGCCAGCCCGGACTTTCTCGGCCTCGAGCCCACGAAAGACGTGCTCCGTTGGATATGGGAGACGGGCTTCGCTGCCGTGGCGGGCGACGCGCCGAGTTTCGAGAGAGCGCCCATCGCGGGCCCGCATACGGCCGTCGGCGGCGTGTGGAAGGGCGAGGCGTGGGAGGAGGAGATGCAGGGAGGCGGTTTGTTGCATCAATGGCTGCTGGGAGGTTGGGGATTGCCCATTGGGGAAATGTTTGATCTCGAAGCTCTGAGTTCGACGTGTCAGGAGCTGGGAAGATGGACGTTTTTTGTGAGCAGCGTACCGCTCAAGGTAAGTCCTGGATTTTGGTTCTCACCCACTTCATTCTTCTTCTCCATTACTCATATTGGAGGGTATGTCGCCTTAAAAAGTGTACTGATGATTTGTTTCCACGTTAGGTTCCGGGTGGTGTTGCCAGCCCTCCCAACGCCGTTGCCATCTTCTGATCCCGCCTGTCAGACAACCTTGGGATGGTCATGCTACTTGGAGTTTTGGCCACGTTTTGTGAGAATAATAGGGTTTGCCTGGGTGTTGTGGTCTTCTTCACCTCGGTGTACAGAATGTAACTTATGTGCCAATGTTCCTTTTCTGGCCTTCTCCGGTGACGGGATATTGCTGGTTCGCTTGGCTTCGCTCGGACTTTGCGGCTGGTTGGCGCGTTTGTAGATCCCTGCCAATTTTTTTTTCTTCAAATTAGTGGTCTGTCGTCTCTGGAACAGAATAATTCTTCGTCTCTGTGTCCTTGAATGCTTGGCGAGTTGTCAGCACACCGTCGTTCAGAGGATATCTAATTCGAATTGGTCACTCGTCATCTCGTGTTGTTCCCATCCTACCTCCAGACCCCTAGCTTTGCTAGGATACCTATGCCATGTAAGCTGGTGGCTCCAAAGAGTCACGACCATTTCCCCCAACCATCCAACTCCAGTGTGCCAGTCTAGATGATTCGACTCGGGGGTACCAGGGGAGCCTCCCCCGCAGGAACCATCCATCACCCACCAGGATCACAAAACTAGAACCGGACCAGCAAAGCGAGACCAAGCCTAGCCGCCTAGGGTCGCAAAGAAACTAGGAGGACGGGGGTCGGCCGGGTACCCCGCATTGTCTTCCTCATTCCCAAAAGGATTAAGAATGAGGTGACATTTCCGTCTTTCCACGTCCGCCGCGCTGTGGTTCCCCTCTCTCTTCCCCCTTCCCTTCCATTCACTCGACCATGTTTCCGTGTGTCCAGCTCCAGCAGCAGGATCAGGGGAGTCTGCCGCCAAATTGCTGCCGCACTACGGAGTAAGCCCCCCCCCC
>JFFI01000767.1:8939-29854 GCA_001563125.1 Colletotrichum salicis
ATGATTGAGGAATGCATCTGGGTTGAAATGAGCTTACTCCAGCATTTTCAGCAACGCAAGTCAACCTAGAAGCATCCATGCAACCTGGTGAATGGGATGAATGGAATGCAAGACAACAAGCGCCATGCAAAGCCCGTCCCGCTGCCGGTCGCAGTGGTCGAACGGCCCCCACGCCGAGGAGAAGAAAGCAGGCAAGCAAACGCTCCGGGCGCGGAGTTTCTGTATTCTGTCGGGCTTGCATTGCAGCTGTGTCAGCACCTCTGCGAATCTGCTGACTTTGTGTCTCCATCTGTAATACCTTTCCTACCCCCTGGGCTTCTGCAAGAGCAAAATGCATTTGAGGTATCTGACGGCTGATGACCAACGTAAAGCCAGGTGACGTCAAGTGGGGAGGGAGCTGTCATCGCATGGAAACAATGAATCGTTGAACGGGGTGTCCGGGCGTGGTGGCGTCAAGAACGGATTTTCCATGTGCCAATTTTCTTAATTCCCCATCACGTTGCTTTTCTTCGGGTGACAAGGGTATCCGTACCGTAAATACGGTAGGCACCAACGGGTGCATCTGACAGTTCCATTGACGTATGCCGATCTCCTTTAGCAGATTGAATTGACGCGCAATCCGCCAGGCCGTCCGCCGTGTCCGTCTGCCATCCTTCAAGTGCCAAGTGCCTGAGATAATACCGTCGAAGCTCCGAAACCTCCGTGGGAGCCGGATAGGATGCCGCCGCAGGTGCATGAGTGCACGGGGGTTCAACTTGAGTGGTGGCAGATCGCAGATTTGTCTAGAACTCTGGATCGGGGGCCATTGTGCCGATCAGCGGCAACGGACCAGAATAAGCGGCGGATCCTGAAAGTGTTAGTCCCTGATGATCAATGGATGGGATTCTGCTTGGCTCCACTGCATGTCTGTCAGTAATGTAACCACCACCTGGAGGCTGGCACAGCGGCTCTCTTCCGTTCGCGACGTCGTTTGAACCTCCGACTACGGCGTCGCATCTGACATCCCAACCCCCGCGGACTTTCAACCACACAATCCGAGGCCGAATTGCGTGCGCGGCATGCCATGGGGTCTCATTCTATTGCTTCCTAAGCTGGACCAGGATGAGGAAGTTGCCCGAAGCGGCCGACCGTGACAAGCACAATGCTTCATTCCTCGGGCGGTGTAGGTGAATGGCTGCCTCACCGCTTTCGCATGTTTCACCGACCAGGCAGCGAGACCCTGGGGAATGAGCGTGGGGTGTCTTGGGTAGCTCACGAGGAGAGGAGTCCAACTGCAGCATCGTAGAGACCCTCGTCCGGGGAAGGGCACGGATCGTGAGTATTGGCCCTTGGGGGACGTTTGGGTGTGGATGAGGGTGGTTGCTTGGCTGGGCGGCTGACAGGCTGGGCACGTTCGGCGTGGGGAGCTAAGCATGGGAAAGGTCCCGTGTAAGGAAGGTGAAGCAGACAACACGGCTAGTACCTACTTTAGACTCAGAGAATGATAGAAAAAAAAAGTTCACTAATCCGATCCGTCTCTACGGACCCTTCCCGGGTGAAAATTGCAGTTCACCGAGGCTGCAGGCACGCCGCACTTCAGGTGATGAACGAGTTTTCATCGCTATTGCCCTTTCGGTCCGTTGCTCCTTCCCCCACGAGAGACACATCAGACACAACCCCCAAAAAGAAAAGAAAAGAAAAAAAATTCAGTCGTTTGCTTCGGACGGAAGGTATTATAAATCTGCTCCTCCCCACTCCATCGCCACACACATTCGGACTTTACGATCACAAGTCACCAGGGACAGCCAATTTTGAACCGGAAGAGCCTCCTGTCGAGATTTAACTTTCTTTCCCTCGTCACGATCACCCAAGGTTCCCTCGGTCGCCGCCCCCTTTACACCCAAAAACAGCATTAACAACATCGATACGAGAGCTCTCGCCCGCCCACCTTCAGCATCAACCACATCCACACACCACGGTTCCCTGGCTCGTCCGTACCTTGCTGCCCTTTCTCCATAACCTTGTCCACCTTGGTCCAAATTAATCCCTATTTTCCTCCCACACCCACTCAAAATAGGCCCGCGGAACCTGACTCCTCCCTACGGACCTACGCTATCTTTCTCCACCGGCCCAAACAATCGTCTCATCAGCATTGGACCGAAAAAAGCGGCAAATCAGACCCCACCGGAGACAGCTTTTCGATAGCACATATATCAGCAGCCATGGCACCCGTCCCAATTTCTGAAGAGCAACTGCTCAACCTTTCATCCCTCCCAACCTACAACTACACAATGGCTTCTCAGGCACACAACGTCCAGACGCCCGTCACGGGTTCCACCGACGCCTCTGTTCAGGGCGACTACTTCACCTCTATTCAGAGCTCTACAACCACCTCTTCGCGTACATCCGCCGAGATTCAGGACCGCCCCGTCATCACTCCTGGTGGCACTGTCACAACCTTTGCGGCCCTCCAGAGCAAGAACTCCCTGCCGCCCCTCTCCCGCGACTTCCCCAAGCCTACCACCGAGATCGACGTCGAGGAGGCTCTTTCTCGCAAGCCTGGCCGTTGGACTGTCAGAGGAGCCATTGCCGTCGAGCGACCCGTCCAGGTTGTCGACGAGGAGAAAATCAAGGCCCAGCGCCGCAAGGCCCTTGAGGACGCCAAGAAGGAGCTCTTCGCCTCCAGTGAGGCTCTCAAGAACGTTCCGCTCCCGCCGCGCAAGAACAACTTCTAGGCGACGACGAATCATCACGGCCAAATGGGACAAGACGTCGCTGGCTACGGCAACGGTGACGCATCCCACGAGATACTGCCGGCGACGACGATTGAATTTCAGTGTTCTTGCATTTTCAGTACACTTCGACACACGGCTTGTTCGGCACGCGAACGGACTCGCGTCGGGCACCATGCGCCAGTCGAAGACGATACCCAGGCGTAAAATCGGATTGATGGACGGACGGAGGAAGCACTAGCAGTCTGAGAGGAAGGCAGAGGCGTCGGACATTGGAACATCTGGGCAATCAGTAGCGCACAGAGATGAATGTCTTTGCACCTCACCAAACGGCGTTTCATTCGAACATGAGCAATTTCTTTATTCTTGGGGTCTCTTGATGAACATGGATAAAAGGGACGGGAAAAGTGACAACGTACTGCGTTTTTGCGGTAATCTGCCGAGTTGTACATACGTGCGATGAATTAAACCCTAATACACGGCTTCGGCCAACCTAACCAGTCATCCAATCTGCACTCTTACACTATGGTACATGGACATGACCTTAGTCAAGACGCGCTGCTAGCGAGAAGCCGTACTGGATCATGGCGATGAAGCCAACCAGGTTGATAAGGGTGGAGATGCCGTGCAACTTGCCGAAAGACTTGTTGAGAGCTTGCATCTCCTGAGAATGCGGCGCGGCGTCGTAGCTCTTCTTTCCATCCTTTTTCTCTGCGTCCAATAAGTCAGTACAACCCCCTTCATCCCAAACGTTGCCGTCTGTGCAGCTGTCGCCAGTTTCAACTCACCTTGAGCATATCTAGCCTTCATGACCGTCACGGTCTTGGGCAGGACGACGGCGAGGTTGACGAGGCCGGTAAGGAACATTGTGGCGATGGGCAGCAGGGCGGTGTAACGGTTCGATTCCTGGAGGAGGCCGGTGATGCTGCTGGCCTGCTCGCCGAGTAGGCCGCGGCTGCCCGGGTAGGTGAGGGCCATGAGGGCGGGGAGGGCCGTCTGGATGGTGAAGTAGACGGGGAACAGGGCGTTTTGGGCGGTTGCAAAGGCCGGTCGCTCGAGGACGCGAAACATTGTGATGCCATTCACGAAGGACTTGTTTCGTCCTGTTAGTGGACTCTTGCTGTGGCTGGCGGGCCGATGTGCGAATCGCGGTGATGACTTACATGGAAGAATGTCGTTCCTAGGAGGGCTCCATAGCTGTGTTGAGTATATCAGGTTATTGATGAACGACGACGGATGATCTGACTCGGTGCAGCTGAGAGAGAGGGAATGGGAACGGCTTACGAGATGATGTGGTAGGGACCCGGGGAGAATGCGATGGACTCCGACATGATGGGCAACGGTGGTCACTGATGCACGGTACTCGATAATGGTAGGTATCCCCGTTTGGATGTGAGGTTAGATGATGAAGAATGGATGCATAGATTGAGAAGCTGCAGAATGATGTGGTGCCATCTGGAACGAGCCGCTGGTGAGGAGTACAGGGGTCCCGTCGAATGTATGAGGTCACCTCGGCATAGCTCCATTCCTTGTACCAGTGCCAGCTCGGGGTCCATAAACTTCCGTCCTTGCCTTGCTTGCAAGTCCAATATCTCGGGTCTACATATAAAGCTAGGTGCACAATATTTCCTCATAACTTGACGCTCAATTCGAAAAATCGACTCTCGTTCAAGAAGGCATTTCGAGGTACTGACATGGTTGTGATTGAATCTGGAGCTGACAGTCAAGAGATGATTGATTCGCTGGTCTCTTCCAGTGTCTTATCGCCATCGCCACGTGACTTCGTGTTTGCGACGGCTGACCTACAGCAGCAATAGCGCGGTACCCCAGGTCGCGCCGGAGCCTGGAGCTCGATGGACCTCATCTGCCTAAACTGAGCCAGGATCTAAGTCAAAGTCTCCGTGCGCCAACGTCCTTCTTAAACACACCCTCCATCGCCCGCTCAGAACTTCTCCTATATGCTACAAGACCTGTCATTAAGCTCAATGCCTTACTTTTAAAACTTCCATCCCAAAACCTCTACTTCTTCTAAGCATCCTCAAGATGGCGGACAAGGAGGCGTCAGTCTACATCGTCGACCTCGGGTCCTCCATGGCCGACTGCCACAACGGCCGCACCGAGTCAGACCTGGACTGGAGCATGCGGTACGTATGGGACAAGATCTCAACCACAGTCGCCGCCTCGCGAAAAACATGGACCGTCGGCGTCATCGGCCTCAAGACGGATGAGACCAACAACGCCATGGGAGAAGAAGAGGGATACGGCAACCTTTCAGTCTTACAGGAGCTCGGCCCAATGACAATGACTTCTCTGAGGGAACTCAGGGATGCGGTGAAGCCGAGCGAGACGGAGACGGGCGATGCGGTATCCGCGGTGGTCCTCGCGGTGGACATGATTGAGACGTTTACCAAGAAGCTCAAGTATAAGCGGCGCATCTACCTCATTACCGACGGCATGTCTGTGATTGACGGCGACGATGTCGATTCGATTGCAAAGAAGATTAATCATGATGGGATTGAGCTGATTGTCCTGTGAGTTCATCAATTGCATCAGCGTAGGCATCGCACTAACACCCTCCAGGGGCGTGGACTTTGACGATGCAGAGTATGGCTTCAAGGAAGAGGACAAGCCATCAATCAAGGTCCTATAATTGTTCCTATTCTCTGCCTCATATGACTAACACGTTGTTACAGAAAAAAAATGAGGGAATTCTTCAGGATTTTGTCTCAAAATGTGACAATGCCCAATTCGCAACCATTGCAGAGGCCATCGGCGAGCTCGACACGCCGCGCCTCAAACCCGTCAAGCCCTACAAGACATACGACGGGCCCCTGACGCTCGGTCTCGCCGATCCTCCAGAGGCCCTCAAGATCCCACACACGCCCGCAGTTATCAACGTCGAGCGTTACTTCAAGACCAAGCAAGCCAAAGCCCCGACCGCCTCCACCGTCGTGGTATCGGCCGAGCCAGGTCCCTCGCAGCAGGTTGAAGGCGGCGAGCCCATGGAGGGTGTCGAGTCGACGTCGGCCGGCTTCGCGGCGGTCAAGTCGGCGCGGGCATACAAGATCAACGACCCGGACGCACCGGGCGGTAAGCGTGATGTCGAGTTTGATTCCCTGGCCAAGGGGTACCAATACGGCCGCACGGCGGTCGCAATCAGCGAGTCTGAGTGGAACGTCACCAAACTCGAGACGGTTAAGACGTTTAGCATCATTGGTTTCATTCCCTGCGAAAAGGTATAGTCTTGAGACTCGTTCTTCCCACCATGCAAATCCCGCCCCTTTTCTTTCTCTAACAAGAAACCTCCCACTGCAGTACGAGCCATTTCTCAACATGGGCGAGACGTGCGTGACGGTCGGCCGCAAGTTTGACGAAAAGTCACAGCTCGCGCTGTCCTCCCTCATCCACGCCCTCTACGAGCTCGAGTCCTACGCCGTCGCCCGGCTCGTGGTCAAGGAGAAGAAGGACCCCGTCCTCGTCCTCTTGGCCCCGCGCATCGAGCCAGACATGGAGTGCCTATACGACGTGCCCCTCCCCTTTGCGGAGGATGTTCGCGGATACCAGTTCCCGCCGCTCGACAAGGTCATCACCGTCAGCGGGCAGAAGATCACGGCAAATCACCGATTGCTCCCCGGCGACGAGCTCACAGATGCCATGAGCGGCTACGTTGACTCTATGGACCTTGGTACCTTTAGTACCGATGATCATGGGTAAGTCTTCCCAAAGTGATATTGTCATTTCAGCATCCGCTGACCCTCTATAATGAAGAAATCCGTCAGAGTACGCTGCCATAGATGACGTGTACAACCCCATCATCCACAGAATCAACCAAGCCATCCGCCAAAGGGCAGTCAATCCCGAAGGCCAAATCGACCCAATCCCTCCCATCCTAGTCCGCTACGCCGCGCCCCCAGAAGACCTAGTCGAGAAATCAAAATCCCAAATCGAGGGTCTCATCTCAGCAGCACAAGTGAAGAAAGGTAAATACCAACCCCTTCCCCTCGCCCCTTCTCTCTCCTATACTTCCAAGACTCGGTTTCACTAACAGCCACGACAGTTCCCCCAAAAGCAAAGGGAAAACGCAAATTCGAACCCTCAAAACCCCTCTCAGGCCTCGACGTAGACGCCCTCCTAGGAACAACATCCAAATCCACCCCCAACAAACGCCCCAAAATCACCCCCGAAAACGCCATCCCGGACCTCAAGCGCGCCCTCGCCCTCGCCGAAGACGAGTCCGAGATCCGCGACGCCGCAAAGCAAATGGCCGCCGTCGTCGCCCAGCTCGTGACGGACAGCTTCGGCGACAGCCAGTACGCCCGCGCGTCCGAGAATCTGAGCGTCCTACGCCGCGGGCTCGTCGAGCTCGAGGAGCCGGGCGTGTATAATGACCTGATTAAAGACCTCAAGAAGAAGATGCTCTCGGGCGAGCTGGGCGGAGATCGGAGGGAGATGTGGTGGCGGGTGAGGACGTCGAGGTTGGGGCTGATTGATCAGGGGACGTCGGAGGTTTCGAATGTCAAGAGTGAAGAGGCTGATGAGGTTTGTCTTCTCTCTTTTTCTCAAATTTCTCCTGGCTCCCCGTTGAAAGGACGTTTTTGCTAACTTGAGCTGCAGTTCTTAAAGTCGAAATGAGTGATGGATCAAATCATAGCGGGCGTTGGGAAAATTGAGATAGTCTACGGGGTATCTAGCGTATGCCCCAAATGAGCAAAAGACTAATTCCTATGCTCGCCTGTCTATCTATCCATCTTCCAAAGGTGCTTCTGTGAACGCGTAGAAGAAGAATGCTCCTCTACATCCCGGTCCGAGAAGCTTCACTTCGCCTCAGTCCGCTCCTTCTCATCATTCTCCCACTCCTTGTCAACTCTCTCTCTGACAGCCACACCGAGCATCGCCTGTATGGTGTACGCCGCGTCGTTGCCTGCATTGTGGAGGTTGCTGTGCTCAATGCCCAGGTCAGTGAGCACCATACCCAAGCTCCGGCCCTGCGAGTCGCCGCGCCAGGCCTGGTGCATGTCCTTGGAGTCAAGGGTGCGGCTCGCGACGCCGCTGATGCCCCAGAGCTCTACGCCCATCTTATCCAGGTATCCGAGATCGGCTCCGAGGTCGTGGCCGAGGAGGACGATGGTGCGGGGGGGCTTGTCCTTGTCACCGGCGGCCTCTTTGCCGTCAAAGGAGAGATCGCTGACGGCGGTGCTGATCTTGTGACCAAGCTCGCTGAGCTTGGGGTACTCGCTCTTGCTATTAATTGTTAGTTGACGCTTCTTCTTGGAGAGTGACAGTGAAAAGACGTACCCAAAGTTGAAGAGTTCGGGACAACCCTTGATATACTTGCGGTTGCGAATGTGACGGTATTCATCAGTAACAAGATGGCGGTTCTTGATGAACGGAACCCAGTTGCGACCGTTCTCGCCAGGCGCGACGCCAACAAGGTCATCGGTGTCCAGAATCGAGATGCCAATCTCCAAGACAGTTCCATGATGCTCCTCGGCGACTTCAATGTCGATGCACACAAAGACCACATTCTGCTCCAGCGCATGAGGGACCGGCTTGTCCAGCTCGACCTTCTTGTTCTTCCCATCGACATCGCTGGCCTTGGGTCGAAGGCCGAGGTACAGCTGCGCATCGTAGATGGACTCGGCCCGGTTCAGCGTCTTGTCTTGTTTCTTCTTCTTGCTCTTGGTCTTGATGTCCTTGAAGTTGGCGTGCATGTTGAGCAGCTTCATGAGCGCCTCCATACCAAAGGCAGTGGCGTCGGCGCACGCGTCGTCCTCCTCGGCAGGGGGGATCGCGTTGGTGAGTGCGCGGTACTCGTTGTGCGAGGCGGAGCGGGCGATGTACTTGGGTCGGATGGTGCAGCTGGAGCCGAACACGAGATAGAACATCTCGGCTGGCTTACCAGCAGGGATGGTCAGATTCGTCTGGATCGAGGCATTGACGACGTCCAGGAAGTGCTGGAACTGAATCGTCGGGACGAAGATGTAGGGCGACTGATCCAGGGCCTTGGGATGGTAGACGTAAAAGCTAGAAAGTGTTATTTTCTTCTCAACTAGTATGAGCCTGTCATAATCTAGGTGATCACTTACAAGTCCCACGTCTGCTCCTCGCTTATGGCATCGAAGAAGGGAGTTGCCTATAGCCGGCGTTAGCTAGAGAAACGAGGCATCTTGGCGCAAGCTGCTCACCTTGGGTCGATTGGTCTTGCCGATGAAGCTGAGAGGGTATCTCTGGACGACATCCCACGAGACGAAGGTCGTGTTCTCCGCGGAGAGGTCGCCCGCCTTCATCCCCTTGAACTCGGGGAAGTCTTGCTTCATCAGGGCGTTGAAATCCGCAGGAGCTAATTTCTCAGATTTGGAAGGCTCAAGAGGTGGTCCGATGTAGTGGGGAGTTTTCTTCTCGACTGGCTTGGTGATGGACTTTCCCTGAATTGTTGCTTTCCTGGCTGCAACTTGGCGATCGAGAAGGAGAGGGTCCAAGATAATTTCCTCTTGGGTATCTTCCACTTCTTGTAAAGCTCCTTCCTCGAAAAAGATCTCATCGCCAAAGGCCCCGAACAGACGCTCGAGCTGCTCGGCCTGGGTGACGGCCATGGTGGAGTTGGTGTATGGAAGTGTAAAGAACGCCGTAGGATGTAGACGGTAAAACAGGTTTGGTAGGTGACTTTCCGAAAGACGGAAGAAGTAACTTGAACTGGCCAGAAAGGATTCTTTTGGTCAAGAATGTATAAGTGAGGCTCACGTGTGAAAGTGAGATTAATGGGGGTAGTTGGGCTGACGGGGCTGAGTTGAACTTGGCAGAGGTAGAAGGGGAGATCTTTGAGCATAGACTCCCTTTTAAAGGCAGAAGGCTACCAGATAAAGAAGAAGGAGAAAGAGGCAGTGGGATGAGGTACCTTCCCGAACGATACTTCTTCGTGCGGAATACTCAGTAGAACTACAGAATAATCCAGACGAGGGGGCTAAGAGGTATACGGCAAAACCGAAAAACTTAGATGTGGGAGGTTCTCTCAAAGATGTAGTGCTGTGCCCTTTCATATGCCATTGCCATGAACATTAGCATGTAGACCCTTAACCTCCATCCGTGGCTTGGATGGTGGCACCTACTCCAGCTCCTCGTGGAGCAGCTTTGTTTGGGATGATGAGGACCTCACCTGTGCTCTTTCAATATGCGCGATCTTCTACCAAAAAAGAGGAATTGAGAGAAATTGGGGGGGGGTCTTTGAAGTCAGCGTATCACTACTGAGAAGGTCTTTGCCAAGTCGAACGCTCTCAACTGTGGAGAGTCAAGTAAAGACCAACTTTACTTCAGTGAGAAGGATTCGATACTTCAACGATGCGTTGGCGATTGAGTTGCCTCTGAGAAAAGAATGACTGACATGGTTGGACTTTGCAGACAAATCTCAGAGCTTATCACGTCTACTTACTGCAATCAGCGGATTGGAAACAAGAACTATCACATTAAGTCTTCCTACCGAGGAAATGTACTTCGGGGCATCCGGCAATCAATCAAATCTCAGGCAGGAAAGAGGTTGAAGCTATCTGGGCGGGAAGCTTCTGGGTAGTTATGAACAAGCATGCCTTAGCCCGAGCGTTTGCGAGGTCAAGTGTTTTGAGGGTGAAATCATGCTGTGAGTTGACTTGAAGTGGTGAAAGCATCTGGCGGCAAACCCGTAAAAGCATCTCAGCTCTTTGGCTTTTGTCATGGGTGGGTGTATGCATCGATACGATTGAGATCAGAAACTGGTTTACAGTAAAGCCAGATGGCAGAACTTCAGTCTCTTCTCACACCACAACCACAGTTCAACGAACTTGCTCAGTCCCGAATAACTCATCGACAATCAAAGCAGCAGCCCGGTATCCAAGATTTCCTGACGATAACAATCTTGCATTACATCTGACTAGACAGACAAAGACAATTCAGGTCGATCCGCTGCTAGTTTCCTCATCTCGAAATGCTTGCATTCGCTTTCAACCTGCTCGTCTTACGCTCTTGGAGGCGCTCCTTCATAGGTAGCTCACAGAATGGAGATATATGCAATGATATCATAGATGATGGAGAGAAGAGAGACGAGAGGGCCTCATGCCATTAAACATAATGTTACAGGGACCCCGATACCCAAAGACCAGACCATCCTAGCCTGGCCATACGCGAACCCCCTCTCTTTTTAGAACCCCTCTAAGAAGGTCCATATCGTCGCCCATAAAACGCCACCGCTATGAAGAACGACCAATGTGTTATTACAATACCATTTCATTACGAGGCTTCGGGCTTGGGCATGATGGCGCCCGCCCGCCCATCCGTAGTGAACCATGGCATCTTATTTTTTTTCCTTCGTATGTTGTTCGTGCTTGTTGTTACATTCCAAATTTCCGGAAACCAATATGATGACGGCTAGTGTCAAGATGTCGTCTTTTCGAGCAGCTCCTTTGCCTCGTTGACCTTTGTCGCGAGGTACGGGCTTCCGCCGCGATCGGGATGGTTCAGGAGCATCAGGGTGCGGTGCTGCTTGCGGATCTTGTCACGAGTGACGCCGCTCTCCCTAAGAACGCATAATGTTAGACGTTGTTTCTTCCTTCCGACCTTTCCAGGTTGACCGGGTGTTCCAAGTTTTTCGCCCAGTTAACGTGTCGGGGGTTTGTTCGGCTTACTGAAGGGACAGAATGAGGCATGCCTCCTTCTTGTTCATCTTGGGCTCGAAGCCGCCTTTGTAGAAAGCCTTGCCCATCGCGCCCACGCCACCGCGTGATCGGCGCCATGCGACCAGGCCAGCTCGGCCCTGTAGTAACACTGGTGTGTTAGTTGTGGCTCTTCATTCATTCTTGCATCCACAGGAATGCGCTTTGCTTCTCTCATACCAAGAAAGCTGCGACGGCAGCGCCACCTCCAATAGCAAGAACAGAAGCCATTGTCGCTGGGATTTCAGTGCTATGTGTCGTCGGTGAGTCGTTGGAAGATGGTGGATGACTGCGGAAAAAAAGCGGATGGGGTATCGCGAAGAAGGTCTTCGGAGTCGGAGGAGAGCTTTTTTTTTTGGGGCAACATTCGCCGCCGCTCATAGAGCAAGCCGCGATGCGCCGGTCCTGGTCCGTGCTGAGCCGTTTTTCGGAAGACCTGTTGGGCCGCTCCGACAAGCAACTCTGGGTCGGGTGGAATCAAAGCTCAAGAGATACTGTATTATGTCAGCAGAACCCGGGGTTCCACCAATCCCGCAACAGTCTTATCGCACCGCAAAGGACCACCTCCCGTTAGTTCCATCCGCCCCACCACTATCGATAAGCGATGCCTCGGAGCGGCAGAAGAAAAATTTCTAAAAAACTTTTGGAGGGCGAGGCTTCGAACACCGCCTTCTGAACCCTCCCCGCGTGTGTGTTTGGAAGAGTCGTCGAAACCAACACCAACAACCCAACAACCGTGTGACTAGTTCCGTGATACCCGTGAAGGTATCAACGCCGTCACAATGAGGTATGTTCTTGTCTATTATTCTATTGTCATACATGTCAACCATTGATCTATGGTTTACTTTCAATTCTTTTGGGTTTGCAAGCTTTCTAACTTCGTGATGCTTCTAGAATCGAGACGTGCTACTTTTGCAGTCGCCCTGCCTACCCCAGCAAGGGCATCACCTTTGTCCGCAATGACTCCAAGGTCTTTCGCTTCTGCCGCAGCAAGTGCCACAAGAACGTACGTCTTCAGACACGCCTCCAACGAACTTGGCGAACGAAAACCACATCCCCCAAATCCCAATGGCTAACCGCCTCTTGGCACTACAGTTCAAGATGAAGCGCAACCCCCGCAAGCTCAAGTGGACAAAGGCCTACCGCGCCTCGGCGCACAAAGAGATGACGGTCGACAGCACCCTCCAGTTCGGCGCGCGACGCAACGTCCCCGTCCGCTACGACCGCGACCTCGTCGCCAAGACGCTCAAGGCCATGGAGCGCGTCTCCGAGATCCGGTCCCGCCGCGAGCGCGTCTTTTACAAGAAGCGCATGCAAGGCAAGCGCGAGCGCGAGATCGCCGCCGCCCGTAAGCTCGTCGCCGAGAACGAGCACCTGCTGCCCCGCATGCGCGGCTCCGAGAAGAAGAGGCTCGCCGCGGAGGGCGCCACCGTGGAGGAGATTGCGGCGCTCGAGGCCGAGGGCCGCTTGGCCAAGAGCAAGGCCGGCAAGGTGTTTGGTCGCGAGAAGGTTCGCCAGCGGGTCACTGTCGACGGCGACGTTATCGAGGAGCGCGAGGGCGGCGTCATGCAAGAGGACGATGGCGAGTGGGACGACGAGGATGCGGAGGAGGATGATGATGACGAGGACGGCGATGTCGACATGGAGGATTGAGAGTGACGACGACGATGAGGGACGTTTTTTTGTCACGTCTTTCTTTTTAACGAACCGACCAAAAGGAGAGGAGGGGGCCGTTCCCTTCCCCCTTCATCGAAGGAAAGGAGAAGACGAAAAAAGAAAAAGCCAACAAAACGGACGAAGAGAAAGAAAGAACAAAATGCTAATCGAATGGACCTCTCTCTCTTCTCTCTCCGCTCTCCTACTGCGGAGACAAGAGTTGGTTTTGGGGGGCTATGTTTTTTTATTCTATACACGGGCGTTCAGGGATACAAAAGGGCGATTTAGCATCGACGGCGTTTGGTGGCTCTGAGAAGGAATACCACAAAAAGTTATCCGAGGTCCAGATTGATTCAGATCGGTTCCTCCGTCATCTCAGTCGCCACCTTTCCTCCCGTCTCGTGGATGCCGTATCCTCTCGAACCGTGTCGTCTGGGATAGTCTTCCGGATGCACCCCGCAATCTCGAGGGTATCGGACATTGTCTGGAGTGAATCAACGGCATGCTAACAAAATGCGCGCCATCATGTTGTTGCCGCACCCCCTTTTTCACAAAAGGAGCAAACGAACTAGATATAGCGAATGCAGGCTTACAAACTATCAAATCTCCTACATGCTGTCAAAACATGCACGTGAAACCGCGCAAGATGAGCGTTGCGGGTATCAATGCCTTTTGAAATGTTATACAAACGAAACCCCCTAACTCCAGGTATCCCTCAATCCCATTTACAGCAGTAACATGCCGCGGTAACGTACACACCAATCCGGGTGTTATGCTTTCAAAGACGTTTCAAGCACCCTCCTCTTCCTTCTTGGTAGTGTGGTGAAAAGCCTTGGGCGGCATGGGCAGACCAGCCTCGACATCCTCAATAATCTTCTTCTCGAGCGCCTCCTTGCGCTTCACCTCCTCCTCGGTCGCCTCGGCACCAGGGACGCTACCCGTATAATTGCCGGCGCCGCCGCGGCCGGAAGCGCCCCTCGCCGCCGACCGCGCAATGCTAGCATTCACTGCCGCCTGTGTCTTGCTCGCGAGCTCCTCTTGTTGTTTGGTGCCGGGCAGAGAGGTCGGGTCTACGTAGTTGCCCGAACCTCCTCGTCCCGCGCGCACGTACCCGCTCGAGGTCGGTGATGTCGAGGAAGCGGCGACGTCGGTTGACTTTTGGGCTTCGATGTCCTGTTGTCGTGGGCATTGTCAGTCAGCCAAGCGTTCCTCTGAGAAGGACGGTCCAATCTTGCGCATTACCTCTGGCGTCGCCTTCTCGGCATCGTCCACGTCCTTTTTCGAGAAGAAGTTCCCTGAGCCTCCTCTCCCTACTTTACGGAATACGTCGGACATGGTGGTCGTCGCCCAGGGGTCCTGGAGTTTGATGCTGCAAACGAGATGAATTTCGTGATGCGGCTGGGTCTGTTTGGATGATGCAGACAATTCAAGCAAATTGTGAGTCGACCAACGCGGAACAACGGGTACGAAACAGTCGAAAACGTGAATGGAACAAAACGGAAATGTAAAAAGGAGATCAAAAATGCTGCCTGGTATCGTTGGGCAAATGGTTCAATGAGAAAAAGTGACGTTCGGTTTTGGTGTAATTGGCACTCCCTATCGGCTAGCCACTTGTATAGTGTGGCGCCGCGGGGTTAACCAGAGCTGCGCGGGATGGGTCCCAACATCACTTTATCAGTGTCCGCAGTCGGGCTTCCGAGGGACAGAATCATTCCAGTCTATCGACAACAGACATTCCTGACCGCCAGGTTTGCTGTGCGCCGGTTGCCCCGAGTCTTCAGGAGCATGGGCTGAATGTTTCTCGTATGGCTGGCTCCCTTTATGGCAATATATTCCTCGGACACAACGCGTGCGGCTCAACAAGGGGCATAGAAAAGCTCACGTAACGCAGCACTGGCTTGTCGATCGCTGCATCCGGACACGTCCTGCCCTTCACTCATCCTGGATCTTCCATGTGCTGCTGTCAAGGGATGATTCTGCTCGGCTTCGGGCAGATTCAGAGAGAGATCGACAGGCACGCCGACCAGGACCCATGACTTTTCAGTCTTCAACAATAGCAACGCCTTAGGGAAAACACCTTTGACGCATCATCATCGCCGGACCGAGACGAGTGCTTTACAAAATCCCAAGCTGATAGTTATCCCCGAAGGTGGCTGCTGCGAGACTTTCCCATTGCAGCTCTCGTGATGAGCTCTACTACCTTAGGCAATCCAAGGGTCCAACCCCTCTCTTTCCAGTCTCTTTGTGTGAAGGGGGAGCGGAACGCACGGGAGCGGCAGCACCAAAAACCTTCTCCCGATCCCCGATGAACCTTCCGTCCGGTTTGGCGCTCTCTATTCATACAAAGAGAAAAGAGGTCCAAACCAAGGAAATAGCATCATCCCACGTGAAATGCCTTTGCTGACGCAGGTACGCTGGAAATCGGACTGGTAAAAGCAAAACCGCGAGCCCTTTGGTTGGGGCTGTCGTGGGCGCCCTCCATACGTCTTCCCAATGATAACGAGCCCCCCCAAGTCTAGGTATCCGTGAAGAGATACTTGACAGTACCAATGAGTACCTACCTGTGTAGTATCCACTCTCGCAGACAGGGTTTCTGATAGCGACACGCATCCGACGGAGACTGGAGGGGTGATGTGCAGCTGCGGCAAGAGGGGCGAGCTGGCCAGACGCGCTGATCATCCTAGTCCATTTGTGAAAGTGGCATCCACAGGTGTCTCCGCTGTTCTTCTGTTCTCGTCACGACGGCGCGGGGATGACAACGTAGCAGATAACATGCTGGACCGTTTCCGAGAGGAGCTGATGTGATAAATCCCAGGCATCCGTATCTTGGTGGAAAGATAGGGAAAAGGTGAAATCCCATACTCACGTAAGACCCTAAGACCGTAAGACGGGGCGCAGCGCAACTCTGTCCTTTTTGCGCTCAGTCGTATGACCCGTGAGAACAGGCATCTGCTTGTTCCGTGTCTCGATTCTTTCAAGGCGCGAGGTCGGCCGCGAAGCTGTCACCTCACCTGGTAAACCTTATCTCCCTCGCGTGCAGGGTTGCGCCTTTCCAGAGAGTCAGCCGGCACAACCGTTTTGTGAAATTGTGCGGCCGGCGACGATCGGCGGGGGCTGTTGCCTCGATGGGAGAGCTTTTATGCATGGAGAAACCAGCTTCGGGATGGCATGGCACTGTTCTGAGAGTGAGGGGTGCAGCTGCAATGGAACAGGGCAGGACCCTGGCACACTTTGTCTCAACTGCCCTACTGCCGTGCTGCTGAAGTTTTGGGAGCAATCGACGATTTGGCCCGGTGGCTCCCTTTCAACCCGCTCGATGTGCTAGGACAGCCCTGTAACAGGGAAAGGCCGAAGTGTGATAAAGTTGGCGATCGACAACACGTTGACAATTTCGCGGTGGAGTTGCCATTGGGGCGTTGCCCTTAGTGTGGTTTTGTTCTGCGCAAACCAGCTTCAGAGTCTGAAAAAAATAAAATACGGAGTAATCGGAGTGTGCGCCGATGCGCTTGAATACTATGATTTGTCGAGGGACAATGTTGGGAGAATGCTTGGCTGTACCTGGCCGTCTTGTGGGAACCCTTTGTCGATCACGGATCAAGGGTATAGGGCACGACTTCTTGCGTTAATCAGACGCGGTTGAAGTCGACATCGAAATGCGACGATGAACAGTTGTCCTCTTCAGTTGACAACCAACATGGCATCCACATACTGCTTTTGTCGTAGAATATGGACTATGCCTCCCCAGCCTGGTTGAAAGTCATTTGGCATGGGTTACACAGCACTGTTAGCTACCGTCGATTATTGGTCGGGCCGTTGAACAATGTTTCTTCCATCTCTAGTTCTCTCAGCGGAACAACAACATGACCAGTGTTTTCGAGAGCCTTACGTACAAGAAGCAAACTTTCGCATGTTGCTTCCAAGAGTTGAGCTCTCAAGCAACTTGGCATCGGTTTTGGCCAACTTTCAGTCACGTCCAATTCCAAAGAGCAAGTCTCACTAGTTGTGTTCTCTAGTCCCCTAGACACTGATTGCAGTCGATCCCGTTCAGTTGGCCACCTCGAATGGTAACGGGCGTAAAACCCGGTGAAATGGTTTGAGACTATCAAAGAATCAAGATGTGAAGCAGAGGAGGGGGTGGCTGGCTGGCCTAGAGGCACATAGCCAGCCTGGCGTTACGGAGGATCCCAGAGCCCAAATTGATGGCACAAGAACATGTTCGCGTTCTGTTGTTCCTGAGACAAGAGCGGCTCGTCGACGTTGGGAAATCACCGAAGACATAGGTACCAACGGCAGAAACCGAGAAGACATTTTGCATGCGTTCAAAGCGTCACTTTTGGCAACTGAAACTCTGATCACCCAGGCCTAGACTTGAAAAGCTGCGCCCAGTGACGTACTAGCTGCATGCTGAAGATAGGTAATACAGTAGGAAGGCGAGGTTGGCTGTAACCAAGATTCGGGCAGAGCGTGCATCGTGTCTTTCTCGCGTGCGGTGTGGCTTGTCCATCTCCGGACATTGGCAAGTACATTGATGTTGGAGGACAACTCCGCTGACGATCTCTAGACTGCGTTACCAATAGCCCAGGCTGAGCAATGGCAACTACTGCGTAGGCAATAGCGTCAAGTGGCAAAGGCATCCCATTCTGGCCGGTCAGAGCAAGAGGAGGCAGCATAAGCGACGGTCTGCGTCGGGGAGCGCAATAATGACGGGGTGGACTACGTTCCGCCAGAGGCACGAGAATCCACCCGACTTGCCCAGAGCAGAAGCCCGCATGGCGCCCGATGAAGGAGGGAGAGGGCAGCTGACCGTCCCGAATTGAAATGGCGGCCCCCCTAGCACGGCGTGAGGGAGACGGAGACGAGACCGGGCCCAGGACTGACCGTCTGACCGATATCCTAGTCAACAGCTGGGCTCTATCAAATTCCAGCGGATTGCCGGTCAGCGGAAGGTCGAGAGAGCGAGTCTGTTGTAAGAGACGGCCGACGGCGAAGGGGGCAACTGATGGTTCCGTGCTGCGAAAAGCGCAGTAGGCCGGGCCGGAAAGGAAAAGCTGTTTGATCGGGTTCGCGTTGCTCTCACGCCGCCTCAGCCAACCTCTTCAGGCCAGGCAGACCGTCCGTCTCAGTGGACGAGTCCTGTGATTAGTGGTCACTAGGAGGGGGCCTGTATTTGGTCAGAAGGTGGTGGAGGAGGTTTGCTGGTGGTGGGGAAGCCCCAGGCGTATGGTCGTGATGTCCGGCTCAGGCGCGGATGATTGGGAGGACGTTTCGCTGGGGTGTCTGGTTAGTGTGGAGCAAGATTGAAGAGGACAAGGAATGCGAGAGGGGGGGAGGTGGACAGGGGACGGGGGTGGTGTTAAAGTCAACTTACTGTATGTGGTAAAGTACGGATAGACCGTAGTGGTTGGTGGTGGTGGTGGTAGCTCTCCATCGTCGCAATCCGTTGATGGTCGTAGCACGTCTCCAAAACGGACGGACACGAGAGCTTGAACGGCACGGTGTAGGGTTTTGTTTGTCCGATGTTCTGCCTGTCGTTTCCCATCTGCTTTGGCCGTGGTCTTTTACATCCTTTCACGGATTGAAGCCGCGGCTGTTGCCCCTGAGTTGACAAAGAATTGAACTCATGCTTGTTCCGCGCTCGGAGCAAACTACGTCACTGGTTGAGATACGGATGGATTGGGGCTTTCCCCAGGAACGTGACTGACCAGGGCACTGTCCCCACTGTATATTTGCCACAGAATTGTGCAGGCAGTCCTACAGTGTGTGGTGAAGTATCACTGTCAAGGGAGAAGATGCAGAGATACGTACCTCGCCCGGGGTTTGGGGCTGCTTACCTAAGGCTAAACCGGGTCTGCACTGTGTACCTGCGTGGTTTCCCAGCACCAACATGAAGGAAGTTGTACCTGCCTCGCTGCCCGCACCCAACGACTTGTCAACCCAACAACGCTGTCGAAGAGCTGTCTCCTGCTTGGCTTCCGTGTGATCAACGATCAGCAGAACCGTCCTTCGGGGATTTCTTTTATGTCTATTCTTCATCGTTTCTTTTCTCTCGTCCTTGTATGTATCTGTACTTGCTACCTATTCCTCGAAGTTCCTTGCTCCTCGCGCTTCTCTGCATCGACTACCACGCAGCTCCAATGAAGAAACAACAGGTTTATGGCAACGTCGGTTGTTCGAAGAAAGAAGAAAACGAAACAACGGTTGTGAAGCACAGAGTACTCAAACTCCCCATCAACCAAAGTGCCAAATCACAGTCAAGGCACACAGGTCGGCAATTGCAGAAACACTAGGAGGCATCCACCCGGGTTTCAATAAGACATCTTTCCCATGCCTTTTTGCGCAATGCCTACCTTACCTGGCCTGCTTCTTCCCACTTTTGCGGCTTACCATGGGAACTCACTCCGGAATAATATGTACTAAGGTTCTCGCGCAGTGTTCCCCAAGCTTGGGTTTCTGCCGTTGACAACCCCCTCACGGTCTCGCTCATTCGACCAACGCACAGCGCATTGCGCACAGCTCACACAGCTCACAACCTTGAAGCTCGCACAACACAACTTTGGCATGACCTGGCATAGCAATGCGAAGCTACTGCCTTCTCTCCCGCGTGCGAACTTCCGTTCCTGATCCGATGGAAACCACCTTCTCCATTTAAACGGCACCAGAGGCGGCCAATGCTCTCTGTCTGTCTCTCTCTCCGCCCTATGCCCCAACGCCCCAACCTGATGCTCACAGCTCCAGCTCTATGGCCCGGGAGCAGTCGCCTGTCCTCCCGCCTGCCTCTATGGAGCCTCCACGTTAGGGGAGTAAGGTAGAGCTGTCGTGGGGTGCGACGCAACTCTGAACCTGGCAATCCGCCGAAACATGCCACTTGCAGTCGATAGGCCTCTCGCTTCCGACCAAGACACGACATTCTTTACAACTCATTGGAGCCTTGTTGTCTCAATCATTCCACATCGTTACCTCGCGAACAGAGAACTCCGAGGAAGAGAAGCAGATTTTTTTTTTGGGCGGTCACCAGACTAGCAAGGTCCCGACAAGTCTTCAGACGACTACCAACAAAGTATCCGTACGGGATCAAGGGAACCAGACAATCAGAGAAATAATTAGGCACTCGAGCCAAACGAAGCCACCCTGGCCCAGCTAGGGACCAAGGCACAAGTCACAAGTCCACCTGTGTTGGTGTGCTCCGTACGGGCGAGGCGTTTACCAACAAAAGCCGCGTTTCTTTGAGCGTCTCTCATGTTGGCTTAGTCGTCTGGCATAGATCCCGGGGCAGAATTACTCCCATATCACACACCTCCACCGTATATCGTCATGTATGCGCCTATTTCAAGGATCCAGATCATCCAAGTTCAGAGCAACGAGAACAACCGACGAGCGGCAACAGCAACAGCGCCTGCGAGCAATCGAGAGTCGAGAATAAAAGTGCCATACATAAAATTGCTATTTACGAATGTGCAGCTCAAGCACGCTATCGGCCCTGGCCATCAATGGGTCTGGGCTCTGGGACGAAGGACGAGGGTTATGGGTTACTAGGATGGATCCATGGGTTCCATTCACCCCTCCCCCAGTGACCTTTCCCCGCCGCACCGGCGCCTTACGGACACGTCCATCGCTCGGGAGGCCGACCATCGCTCGCCCATTGCCAAAGGACGACCACGGGCCATGCTCCATGCTCCTTGTTCCTGGCGCCCGTCCACTGCGCTCACGGTCATGTCCACTTCCACCTCCCACCACCTGAGAGGTACATGCCAGCGTATCTTGGCCCGGTTGCACACTGTGGGACACGGGGAAGAGGACAGGAGAGAGTGAAGGTGGAAAGATACAACAGAGACGAAGAGAGAGAGAGAGAGAGAGAGAGAGAGAGAGAGAG